>PVKA01049241.1:0-13368 GCA_004027165.1 Ctenomys sociabilis | reverse complement strand
TTTTCTTTTTTTTTTGAGACAGGGT
This sequence comes from Ctenomys sociabilis, assembly GCA_004027165.1. Lineage (NCBI taxonomy): Eukaryota > Metazoa > Chordata > Mammalia > Rodentia > Ctenomyidae > Ctenomys > Ctenomys sociabilis. The sequence continues at coordinate 13,343 of PVKA01049241.1, read as the reverse complement.
CTCGCTATGCAGTTCAGGCTGGCTTTAAGCTCACTTTGTAGCTCAGGCTGGTCTCGAACTCACAACAATCCTCCTGCCTCAGCCTCCCGAGTGCTGGGATTACAGGCATGCGCCACCACGCCCGGCTTTTCTGTATTTTATAGAACAATCTATAGTGTATTCAGGGTCTCATTACTCAATTGGTCTTGTACTGATTCGGCTGTTAGCCGCCTCCCAAGTGCTGAGATTACAGGTGTGTACCATCACACCCAGTCTCCGTCACCATCTCAGCACACCCTGGGGGTGGGACCAGTCTGGCTAAATCTTATTTTATTTTGAAGAGTAAAAAGAAAGCAAAAATTTAGCAGAAACCAAGACAGAAACACATAACATACAACAATACATAATTTACAAAACTTCAAACCAAGAATAGCTGATTAACAATGGCTGTTATGTTACTTATGTTCATCTTCAAATCTGTTGCTTATATATATATATTTTATTTTTTATTTTATTGAACTACAAATGTCAATCAGACAGTTTCAAGACACCTTAACAATACAGATTCGACAAATTAATGCATTGCAAACTGTTTTCATAATGTTTTGGTATTGTACAAGGTGCATACATGATATTATATTTACAGATATTATTTTAGCAGATATCTCTTATCAGTGAATTAAGAGTGTAGCTGCTTACTTATCTTATTTTTTATACCTGAATTATATCAAAAATTTAATAATTATTTTCCTCTTGGATGACTGTAGTACTAGAAGCCGACATAATATCCTGTTCAACCACCATTAGTGCAGATCTTGCCTCTCCTAGGATTATGTAGAAGCTCAGCGTTATCTATCCCAACTGTACTGTCTATACACACACATCATGATTTTTTCTTTCTACACCCCTTCCTTTGTCTACACCTGTCAAAGGTGGGCACTCCATTGACATTCAACTAACTTAGGTGCTTGAACTCGACACCACAATCCAACACAGTCCAGCATTCTACAACAACAGTGAGTTATTCAAAGAAGTTGTTGACCACAGCCATTTACAGCTCAGCGTAATATTATGGCCCCACAGTGTACACTTCATTTTTATACTTTTCTGCTGGATGGTTAAGACCTAGATAGAGCAAGACTTATATACCAACACATGAACTTTATATTTCCTATGTAGTCAGTGAAGTCCTCTTAGGGTTTATCTTGTAGTCCTGTACATTATTCTGTAGATCCTTTGTCTGTGTCATCCATGTAGATAAGTCACTGTCAGAAACAAGCTTGTTTCTGACAGTGACTTTTCATGTAACCCAGCCTTCATCTGAAGCCAGCACTTGGTCCACGCTACTCAGAAACTCCAGTCCTGCAGACTCAGCCTGTGGATAGCTGGAATTGCAATTGTGGACAGTGATCCACGAATACTGTTGTTTTTATTTTGTAAATAAATAATACTTTATAAGTAATAAAGATATTCTTCATGCAGATGTGCAGTGCATTTGGGCAGGAAGGATATAGGAGGGCAGAAAGGGGAAGTAAAAGGGCTGGTGAGATAGCTCAGCGGGCTAGGCACCTGCTTTGCAAGCTTAAGGACTGGGGTTCAATGCATTGTCCCTCTTGCTGTGCTGGCCCTGCCCTGGGGGCTCACTGAGAGGACAACCGAGTTGGAACATAGTGGCCCATGTCTGTGATTCCAGCCCTAGGGAGGCTGAAAACAGGAGGATCACTAGGAGTCTGAGCTGTGTAGTGCGCCCTTGAGACCCTGTAGGCCCTTACTAAAATAAATAAATAAATGGTATGAAAAAAAGAAGGAAATAGTGAAAGGAAAAGAAGCATGCAAGGAAGGGAGATAGAAGAAAGGAAGGAAGGAGGGAAAGAAGGGAAGGAGAGAGGTAGTGGTGGAGGGAGGGAGGGAGGGAAGGAGGGAGGGAAGCAAGGAAGGAAGGAGTTGTTCCTGGTCACTTAGGGTCATAGGTTCAAGTTTGTTTGCTCACCGCAGACCAAATCAAAGAGGCCATGTGTTTGGGCAAAAAGGAAAATAATTTATTCAAAGCTGGCTTCAAAGAGACAGAGGAGTCCATTTGCCTCAAGCCCCTATCTCCCTGATGAAAGGTCAGTAAGGGTGTTTTATAGTCAGGAACCACTGCAGGGGGCACAGGGAGCCTGGGGGTCTGCACACTGCACCCTTCACCACGTCAGTGGGCTCCAGCACCTCCTCTTCCTAGTGGAGCCAAAGCCAGGCTCCTCCTGCCCTTCTGGGACTGGGACCTGCATATCCTGTCACTTCTTTAGGGCTAAAGAGAGGAGAGGGTGTTGCTATGTGCTTGGCAGGAGGAAGTTTGAGGAAGTTATTGGTTCCTAAAGGAAAAAAAAAAAAAAAAAAAAAAAAAAAGGTAAGTTTTACATGTTCTATTTTGTTGGTAACAAAATTAGAAAAAAAATTATTATCGCAGCCAATCAAATGATTCCTTTGGTTTCTTCATTCCCCACCCTACCATCAATATTGCTCTGGGAGATCTGTGCTCCGAACCCCGACCCTCTTGCAGTCTGGAGTCCTGAGGTCAGCTGCTCCTGACCCAAACGAAGTCTTTGCTCTGTGCGTGTACCAGAGATTCAACACAGAGGTTCCTTACTGTTTACTTATATCCTTAGCTCATAATAGTTTTCTTCCTTCCTTTTTCTTTGTTTCCTTCTTTCTTTCCTTCCTTCCTTCCTTCCTTCCCTCCCTCCCTCTTCCCTCCCTCCCCCCTTCCCTTCCTTCCTTCCTTCCTTCCTTCCTTCCTTCCTTCCTTCCTTCCTTCCTTCCTTCCTTCCTTCCTTCCTTCCTTCCTTCCTTCCTTCCTTCCATTTGTAACTTTCTTTCCAGGGTTTTGAGTTTTATTTATTTATTTTTGTACTGGGGAATGAACTCAAGACCTTGTGTCTTCCAGGCACACACTGATGCCACTGAACTATCTCCCCAGCAGTAATTTTCTTTCCAGTACTATAACTGAACTTAAGATTTTGCACTAAACTCTATCCTCAGCCTAGTTTTAAAAATTTTGACAAAGAATCTCACTTCTTTTTTTTTTTTTTTTTTTTTTTTTTTTTTTTTTTTTTTTTTTTTTTTTTGGTGGAAGTGGGGATTGAACTCAGGCTCTTGCACTTACCAGGCAAGTGCTTATTCCACTGAGCTATTTCCCCAACCCCTCACAACTTCCAAGCTGCCATTGCTGCACTTGAACTTGTGATCCTCCTGACTCGCCTTCAATTGTGCTGGAATGCCAGGCATCCACTAGCACCCCAGGTTCTCTGCAGTATGTTTTCAAATAGAATTAAAACCATAGAGCCCATCTGAGATGAGAGCTAGGACACAGCAAAACTGGCCAGGGTGTAAGTGAGGCCTGTCAATTACCAGATCCCAGAACAGCACCAAACCGTTCTCTGGATCTCATGTGTCGAGCCACACTTGAGCCCCCAGGAGACACGGATGACATAAGGACACAGGCTCCACCAGGAGCTCAGTCATATAGCTCTTCAGAGTAGCCCACTCTGTGTCTTCTAGATCATGGTGGACTTTCGTTTTTGCTCTTCCTCTTTTGTTTTTTTTTTTCTTTTCTTTGGCCCAAGCTCCTTCTGTAGAGGCAGTTTTTCTCTTACCTTTTCACTCCTCACTGTGAAAAACTTTTGGTGCTGTTTTGCTGATTGCTGCATTCAGTGCTTTGGTTGAGGCAGGAAGGACCTGGACTATGTTTAACTGGAGACAGTTTCTAAAGAGCCAAGCCAGTAACACATCTTGTCACAAAGTTATTAAGCTGGGCTAAGTAATAATTTAATGATTTCCATGTTTGTTCAAATGTGCTTGGACACTTTTTTTGGATTTGGACATTGATTCCACAACATGGGTTATGCTAGGTATATCCTCTACCGCTGAGTGATACCATTTGCCTAACATAGTTCAAGCTTTAGTTCAAAAGTGGTCACAGTGCTCATTTTGGCAGCACATATACTACAATTGGAATGACACAGAGAAGATTAGCATGGCCCCTGCGCAAGGATGACACGCAAATTTGTGAAGCGTTCCATATTTTTAAGGGATATAGAAAGGAAGAATCATGATGTGTGTGTATGGACAGTACAGTTGGGATAGATAACGCCGTGCTTCTACATAATTCTATGAGAGGCAAGATTTGCACTAATGGTGGTTGGACAGGATATTATGTTGGCTTCTAGTACTATGGACAACCACTAGGAAAATAACAAGGTAGAAAGTATTCATTATTGAATCTTTGATGTAATTCAGGTATAAAAAATAAGATATACAAACAGCTATACTCTCTTAATTTACTGATAAGAGACATACGCTATAATAATGTCTGTAAGTATAATATGTATGCACCTTCTATGATATCAAAACATTATGAAAACAGTTTGCAATGTATTAATTTATCAAATCCATTTTGTCAAGGTATCTTAAAACTGTCTCATTGATATTTGTACTTCAATAAAACAAAAAACAAACAAACAAAAAAAGTGGTCACGACAATAGACAAGTACAACTCTCAACTTGCCAGATGTCAGATGCTCCAATTTTGCATTTCCTGAAAATGAAGAGTGAATTCTAAGGAATAGCAGAGGTTAATGAGAGGAAAGACCGGAAGTGTTTTGAAATTTGGTTGTCCCTGAAGTAATTCATCTAAGAATGCTTTATAGTAAGCTCACAAGGTGGGTATAACCTGGGTCAAATGATAACCAACCATTAAGATCATAAGTGTGGCCACTGGGCTGACTCTTATCCGGTAGGGAAGGGGGTCACCTAACAAGTGTCTGTGGAAAAACAAAGACATTTTGGGGAAGGGATGGGTCCAGACGCTCTGCTCAGCCACATGGCTGACTGGTGTCTCTGTGGACTCCACTGGACCAGGTGACATCAGTGACAGTATCACCTTCAGTCAGTGCTTACCCCCTGGGGTAAAGCCGGCCCAGCATCCCACCTTCTTCTTGAGGCCTGGCCTTCAATAAATGTGCCCCAGCCCCAGTTCTGGTGTCTGTAGGTTGCTGCTGATTTCCTTCAAAGTCTAGCTCCTTTCTGAGTTCATATTAATTTCTGTCTAACGAAGCTGCTAACAAAAGTAACAGCTCAGCACACACAAAACCCCTTTTTCTAGGGGTAGGCAGATTGTAGAGAAGGCCTTTCACTACATAGCTCAGACGGTCTTTAACTCTACCTGTACTTATGCTGGCTTTCAATTTATAATCCTCCTGCGTCAGCCTTTTGGAATTACAGGCTTGTGTCACTTTGCCTGACTCCAAACTAAAGCATTTTTGTCTCTGTGAGACTTAGTTTAGAAATCATTCATGTTGAAAAAAAGCACTTACCAGGTCATTGCTAATGAGTATTAACTTGCATCTATTAAGATTGTATGCATTTTTTGGGGACAGGGTCTCACTGGGTAGTTCAGGCTGGCCTTGAACTCACAGAGAGCCTCCTGAGTTATAGGCACGCACCACCATGTCTGGCAAGGTCTGTGTGTGTGGTATACTCTTAGATAATTTGCCCGGCATGCATCCCAATCCTGTAGCAACGTGCGAGACACACAAAGATGGATCCCTACTTGGGGTGATACACGTGCCTGTTGTGCAGACATGAAGTATTCCTTTTAGGGTGCTGTGGTGTCCACGCTATTTCCAGCACCCTGAGAAGCTGAGCAAGGACACCAAGGCAAGGGGATTGCAAGTCCAACCTGAACCTGAGGAATTTAGTGACTCAGTTGGACCTTGTTTGCAGAAACGAAATAATTATTAAAACCCTGAAGATGTAGCTCAGTGGTAAAGCCCTGGATTCAATTCCCAATACAAATAAAGAAAGAAATACATAAGTTTTTAAAATGCTACTTAGATACTCTCTTGAAATATTTTTCAATATTTCTCACTGCATTTTTTGCTAATTTATGAAATGTTACATATACAGTTTCATGATTGTGCTGTTGGGCTTGATAGTTTTCTTTAAATATTTATGTATTTATTAATTTGTTTGTGTATTTCAGCAGTTTGAAATGGAATCTGCCTCTGAAACACAGGCCGCTACCAACTCCTGGGCTCAAATGTCACTGTAAGATTTCCTAACCAAGTGATGTAGGAGAAATAAAGGGGGACCTCATTGTTTCTAAACGATTTTGTTCGCATAGAAGCATTTGGCGAAACTTTGGTTTGTTGCAAATTATACATTAAGTGAGAAATATGACCATGGCCATCTTTCTAACACAATCACAAACACGAACATGGACAACTTTTCCAACATCACAGAGCCAATTAAGTTTGTGAACCAAGGTACCAGCTCCCAACTTGTTAAAAGTCATGTGTGCTGTGTTCATGGTCCCACAGCATTGAGGAAAAAAGTTGCAAACCAGAAGTCAGGAGAGTTTTACTGAAAATAAGGAGTGAAGAACACCTCCTGGATTTCCAAGAAGGGTCTAGAATGGGGTGGTCCCTGAGTACATTTGTCCCAGTGTGAGTACAATATGGGTGAAGCTATAATCAACCTATAGAACAACAAATATAACCACTTAGCTCATACTGATCTAATAGGGAAACTTTTCATGTAAGAGGGTGTTATGGTTTGTGTCTAGTTGTTCCCCCAAAGCCTCATGTGAGTTGTGGGGCAGGTGTGACTGGAGAAGCAGAGTGGCTTGAGGGGCAGGGCCAGAGGACCAGGGCGGGGCGGAGGGGTGGGGCCAGAGAGGCACAGACCATTAAACTGGCTAGCCTTCTTGGATATGTGGAAGGGGTCATCCTGGAAACGGCAGCACCGCAACCTCTCCTCCAGACCCTGAAGAGTGGGGGCAGCGTTTTAAAAACTCCAGTAACTGTGAGCTAAATAAGCCTTTTATTCCCCCCATTTGAGTGTCGGGTATTTGTACCAGCAATGAGAGAAGAGTAACCAGTACACAGGGATACAAGAACAGAATCCAAGAATAAATGCATTTTGGGGAAGGTGGCTCAGATGCTTGGGGCGCACAAAGAGGTGGATTACCGGTGCCTACATACACTTACTGGACCAGGTGGTGTTACTACTGTACACTTCCAAGTTATTGCTTGCTCCTTAGGGAAGCACACAGGCATCTTCATGCCTGGCATTATACAGGTGCACCTTCAGCCACGATGCCTTCCAATGTCTTCATTTTTTTTTTTTGTGCTGACTTCCACAAGGGCCCAGTCCCTCTCTGACTATGTATTAACTTACTGCCTATACTACTAAAGAATACATTTAAAAAAAAATCACCTTGATTGGCATATTTTTGGTACTGAGAAGTGAACCTATGGCATCCACACTGAAGTACATCAACAATCAACTTTATTTTTATTTTGCTACATAGTCTAGAAAATGGTTGAATTATTCAGGTTGACCTTGAACTTGTGATCCTCCTGTCTCATCCTCACAGAGTGGAGGTATAACAGGTGCGTACCACCAGGCCCAGCAACTAACACTTCCAAGTTTTAGTTTGTTTGATTAAATTATTATTACTTTTTAATATTTTATTTTTCATTTACTTATTTTTTTGGCAGAAACAGGGATTAGTATTTTCATAACCAGGGATTGAACTCAAGCCCTTGCGGTTGCCAGGGAAATGCTTATTCTACTGAGCCATCTCCCCAGCCTGATTAAATTATTGATCACATGCTTTGTGGTTTATGAGTTGTTAAAAGTCGGTATTCCTAATAACTCTAAGCCCAAAACCATTCTACTTATTTATTTCTTATTTTAATTTTATTGAGAAAGAAATAGCAATGAGACAATTTCAAAACAGGTTAGTAGCACAGTTATAATAATTAATACATTGCATATTGCTGTCTTCATAGTAGTTATTCATAGTACAAGATGCAGTCATGATATCTTGCCTAAACACTATTGAAAACTTTCTTCTCCAGCTTTTCTTGTGGATGGTTAACAACCTAAGTTCACAGATCAAAGTTGGAGAAATAGAAGAGCCACAGGGCCAGCCAACATTTTGGCCCTAGCCTTTCAAGGTCAGCGAAGACTCAGGACATAGGAGAACCTGTGCTGCAAGATCATGAAACTCAGGTGAGCTCCAAATTTTCTGAACAAGGAGATTATGGAGCCACAGAGGAAAGAGATTGAAGTTCTGTAGTGTGCCTGGGGAGAGTCACATGAAGAGAAAACTTTCTCTCAAGCTCTCCCAGAGAGCAAACTGGTCAAGCATTGGCTGTGACTCATCCACATGGATGACACAGACAAAGAATCTACAGAGTAAGGTACAGGACTACAAGATAAACCCTGAGAGGACTTCACTGACCTCATAAGAAACAAAAACTACATGTGTTGGTATATAGGTCTTGCTCTATCTAGGTCTTAACCATCCAGCAGAAAAGTATAAAAATGAAGTATACATCGCGGGGCCATAATATTAAGCTGAGCTGTAAATGGCTGTGGTCGACAACTTCTTTGAATAACTCACTATTGTTGTAGAATACTGGACTGTGTTGGATTGTGTCGTCGAGCTCAAGCACCTAAATTAGTTGAATGACAATGGAGTGCCCATCTCTGACAGTTGTAGATAAAGGAAGGGGTATAGAAAGGAAGAATCATGATGTGTGTGTATGGACAGTACAGTTGGGATAGATAACGCTGTGCTTCTACATAATCCTATGAGAGGCAAGATCTGCACTAATGGTGGGTGGACAGGATATTATGTCAGCTTCTAGTACTGTGGACAACCACTAGGAAAATAACAAGGTAGAAAGTATTCATTATTGAATCTTTGATGTAATTCAGGTATAAAAAATAAGATACGCAAACAGGTACACTCTCTTAATTTACTGATAAAAGACATGCTATAATAATGTGTGTAAGTATAATATGTATGCACCTTCTATGATACCAAAACATTATGAAAACAGTTTTCAATGTATTAATTTATCAAATCCATTTTGTCAAGGTATCTTAAAACTGTCTCATTGATATTTGTACTTCAATAAAACAAAAATTAAAAAAAAGAAAACTTTCTTCTCATAACCATTCTATGTAATACTTTAGAAAGTCATCTTTGTTTTGATCTATTCATTTGTGCATGTCAGATATGTAAGGCAAGTATAGGAATCCACATCTTACATCTTTGTACTATCATCTCCTATGGCTAACAGTAAGATAGTACATTATAGGACCACACGGCTTTCACGAATGTTTTAGGACCAGGTGTACAGGGTGAACAGTGTCTCACTGCATATATCAGACTCATAGTGATCCTCCTGTTTTTAGCCTCTCAAGTGCTGGGATTACAGGCATTCACCACCATGCCCAGTCTCAATCACCACCTCAGCATGTCCCAGGGGTGGGGCTGGCATGGCAGGCCAGGGGATGGAACTTCTGGCCTCTGCATCTGCCTAAGCAGGCGCTTTGATCCACTGAAGTATTTGGTCAACTTTCTTTTGTTTTTTTCTCTCTCTACCAGGTAGTGGAAGATACAATGGAAAGTCAGCTGGGACCAAGAGGTTGAATACACAACGACAATTATTTTCCTGCAATCTTTATTTTTTGGTGGAACCAGGGATTGAACTCAGGTCCTTGCGCTTGCCAGGGAAGTGCTTATTCCACTGAACCATCTCCCCAGCCCTTTTCCTGTAGTCTTTAAAATTTGTAAGGAACTTATAATCCTCTCTAACTGGTGTTAATGGGCTCTGTAGGTGATTGTAATGAACTGGGAATAGTAGCTGCAAGGATTTAGGCCATGGCATGAGATTTCAGAGCCAGGTCATGCACATAAAAAAGTACCCAGAATGAAAGAAGAAGCGCATTTGAGCTAGTGAAGATTCACACCTTAACCTCAGGTCCCTGTGACCTTCGTTATGTCGTTCATTTTGTGTGTGTCTTGAGACTTTCTTGCTGCATAGTTCAGGCTAGCCTTCATGACCTTGTCCTCAAGGTCATGCCCATCCTCCCTTGCAGCATCCCGGACGCTTGTGCTACAGCAGTGCTTCCCTATGCCTAGCTTTCTGCGACCTTTCTGAGTGAGATGCTAATGTGTCTTGCTGCTGAGGGACATGACAGATGTTTTGTCACTTAGCCAAGACCACACAGGGAAAGGCTTATGTTCCATCTGTCTCCCATTCTCTCCTCTCTCCTCCTCCCTGAGGATTTCAATCCCTTTCTTGCCCATCTTTCTACTCTTTCCCTCTTGGCTCCACCCTCCACCTGAGACACTAAAGCCCAAAATTCAGACTTGTGAGTTTGGGGCGCCCTCTGGTGGGTATTATGTGTTTAGCAGAGGAGCCAGCATGGTGGAGGGTGTCTGAGGACTTAATTATTTTTTTTGGTGGATCCAGGGACTGAACTCAGGCCCTTGCGTGCTTGCCAGGTAAGCACTTATTCTACTGAGCCATCTCCCAAACCCATGAGGGCTTAAATGTAATAGGGACATGAGTTCTCCTAGGACCTAGAAATGAGGGAGTCATAGATAAGCTCACATATTTATTTCTGCAGCATGGCCTAGTAGGACGGGTCTGTGCTGGGCACGGTGTGCTAGAGACAGAGCACCAAAATTGAATTTAGGTAATTGCTTTTTTTTTTTTTTTTTTTTTAAATGCATTTGATTGTTTCAGGATTTCACTACGCAGCTTCATGGTGATCCTCCTGCCTTCGCCCTGGGTGGGACTGGAGAGGCATGAGGTGCAGGGATCGAACTGCAGTCCCTGTGCTTGCCTAAATTCATCAAAGCAGATGCTTTCGTCTGCTGAGCTATCTCACCAGCCCCTGTTCCTTCCAATTTATAATAGGCAGATTTCACATTCCCCTCTATCTTGTTCCCCAGACATTCTCTGTTCCCTGGAGCTTGTTTGCTTGCTGACTCCTATTTTCTATAACACTTCCTTTATGATATCTTTCACTGGGAAGCTTTACCAAATCCCTGTCCACGCATTTTCACCCACCAGGCGGTTTGGCTCTATGTGATTCCTAAGCCAGCTGCTGGCCCTGGTGTGTGATTCTCCTCTCTCTAAACATCTCTCAGCCACCAGGTGGTTGTGATAGGTGTGGGTGGCCCTTAGGGAAGAGAGAGACAAATAGGTGTTGTCCTTCCTGCTGTGTAGCTCTGGGTTAAAAGGAATGAACAACGCTGTACAATTGTTTGAAAAGAGAATCATGATTCTCATTTGAAAGAGTTGCCTCTATTTTCCCAGTCAGAGGCATTGTCTGAACTGAAAATTTAGAAGTTGGGACGCAGCATTTTCATTCCTTTTGTTCCAAGGCCGTAGTGTAAACATCGGAAGTTTTCCCTTCAAAATGGCGAGTTTTCAGGCTGCTTGGTTCCAGTCTTCCATTGGCCCCAGAATTGTAAGTGGCTGTGGTTGCAAACAGATGAGCTGAAGATCAAGTTCACCCCCTCGGGTTCTGTGAGTCACTCATGCAGGTGTCACTGGAGACAGAAGAACGACCTTGGGGTCATAAGTACAGAATACAATTGGGGTAAATTGTGGACTCTCCTACCACGGCCCGCCCCGGAACTGTGCCCCAAAGCTGGTTCTTTGATGACTGAGAAGAGGTTTCTGTGCCTGGCCTGAAAGGACACCTCTCACTGGATATTTTCCCAGGACCCTTAGCCTTGCAGATTCACCAGGATGAGCAGCTCACTCCACCCACACTTGTGCAGCTGGCAGAGCGGAGCTGCTGAGGGACGAGGCTTTGGCTGTCCAGGCACTGGAAGACCTTCTTGGGAGCTCTCCTCTTCACTCTTGATGGAAGCCTGCAGCGGAGGGCACACTGCTATCCTGAGGGAGATGGTGCCAGCCTGGCCCTTCCCCTGCCTGGGTTCCCTCATGCACGTAAGTAAAACTAGAGACATAGAAACTGATCAGTTTTGTCCAGCTGGAAGAGCAGAACCTGAAGTCCTTACAAACAGCACTGGATGGGCTTGACGTGCTACTGGCGTAGAATCTTCACCCCAAGTGAGGAGGCCCCAGGTATCCTGAAGGGAGGTCTATAGATATCTGGGGAGGGAAAAGCAGGTCAGGGAAAGTGGGGGTCTTAAGTGTGCAGCAGAGGCTTCCGATGGTGTCCATGAGGGTGGTCAGGGAATTTTATTGTGCTCTCTTGTCTTTTTTGAGACACTACGTGGTTCAGCCTGGCCTGAACTCACTTTGTAGCCTAGCATGGCCTCAAACTCATAGCAATCCTCCTGCCTCCACCTTCTGGTCACACGTGTGCAGCACTGCACCTGGCTTTGAGGAGCACAGAAGGGCCCTACCCTCTGCTGAGCTTCTAGGGAACGGGCAGCTGGACTGGGAGCCCAGAAAATGGTGGAGATGGCAGTGAAAGGAGCAATAGCTATCTGTCGCCTCTCACAGAGCCTAGCAATAGAGACTGGGCAGGACCCACGGGAGAAGCGAGGAGAAGAAAAGTAGGGCAGAAGGAGAAGGAAGAAGCTGGTGTCTGCGTTGGGAAGTAACAAGCGAGGAGAAAGCAGGGTCTGAACCTGAATTCTGAAATTCCTTTGTAGCTCGCACAGGAGGTGGAACTTGCAAAGGGCTGGACTTGTGTGGGGAATGTACCAGCCTTTCTGGAGAGTCTGGGCTGGAACCTTGTCTCACTCCTATTCCATAGATACCATAAGTTTGAGGCAAACAGAAAAGAGTGGGTCAAGGGCAGAGTCTAAGCAGCCTCTGCGGGTGACTGCTGACCTGTGCCTCAGGCAACACGGGCTGGAGGCCTTCCTGCCCTGCCTCTTGGAGTGGACCCAGCAGAGGAAAGGTTGTCTGCACTTGAACTGTAAGAAGCTGCATATCATAATGGTGCCCACAGAAATGCTCATGAATATCTTGAAGAGGGTGCGCCTGAGTGCTCTCCAGGAAGTAGAGCTGCATAATTTCTGGACACTCTCCAGTCTCGTTGATTTTGTCCCTTTCTCAGGCCAAATGCAAAATCTTCACGAGCTGATTATCTCTTACGTCCATGTGCCTGCCTCAGTTTCCTCAGAGGAAAGGGTGAACTTGGTCATTCAATTCACCTCTCACCTTTTGAAGCTGCATTGCCTCCAGGAGATCTATATGTACTATGTCTCCTTCTTGGAAGATCACTTGGAACAGATGCTTAGCCGAGATGGGGCGCTCCCTTCTGCAGAGACAGCAACTCCACGTTTTCTTCTAGAAAGCTTACTTAATAAACTTGAGAAAGCCGGGCATGGTGGCGCATGCCTGTAATCCCAGCACTCGGGAGGCTGAGGCAGGTGGATTGTTCTGAGTTCGAGACCAGCCTGAGCTACAAAGTGAGCTCAAGGCCAGCCTGAACTGCATAGTGAGACCCTGTCTCAAAAAGACAAAAAAAAAAAAAAAAAAAAAAAAAAAAAAAAAAAAAAAAAAAAAAAAAAAAAAAAAAAAAAA
>PVKA01049240.1:0-13317 GCA_004027165.1 Ctenomys sociabilis | reverse complement strand
AAAAAAAAGGGAAAAAAAAAAAAAACCCTCTTCTTTCATAAAATAAAAACCTGGGCATGATAGCACACGCCCGCAATCCCAGCACATGGGAGGCTTAGGCATGAGGATCTCTGTGAGTTCAAAGCCAGCCTGGGCTACAAGTGAGCTCAAGGCAAGCCTGAACTACATCGTGAAATCCTGTCTCAAAACCATATAGAAAGACTCTGTCTCAAATGCCAAAGCCCAAAACCAAAAAATAACTAAAGTAAAATACTGGGCTAGCTGTAGTGATGCACACCTGAGATCAAAGTGTTTGGGAAGCGGAGGTAAAAGGACAGATGTAATTTTAAGACCAGTCAGGACTGCAAAATGGTTAGCTCAGCGGATTAAAGCCCCTGCAAGAAGGTGCAGGGGCCGGGGATCAATCACCAGGCCTGACGTACCCCCCCATGCTGAGACTGCAACTGAGCCTGGGCATGGTGGGGCACACCTGTAATCCCAGCTCTTGGGAGGCTGTAAGCAGGTGGATCACTATGAGTCCGCCCTAGTAGTGAGATCCTGAACACCTTACAGAGCCTTTCCTAAAATTAAAAAAAAAAAAAAGGACTAGCCGGGCGTGGTGGCGCATGCCTATAATCCCAGCACTCGGGAGGCTGAGGCAGGAGGATTGTTGTGAGTTCGAGACCAGCCTGAGCTACAAAGTGAGCTTAAGGCCAGCCTGAACTGTATAGTGAGACCCTGTCTCAAAAAGACAAAAAAAAAAAAAAAAAAAGGACTGCAAAGTGAGTTCAAAGCCAAAGAACTGGACTATATAGAAAGGCTGTCTCAAAAGCCAAAGCTCAAAAAGCAAAAAGCCACCCAAGGACACTTTTAAGGTAGATTCCAGGGAAACTGAATCAGAATGCCCTCCCCCAACAGGCCCCTCAAGAGCAGAAGCACAATGGGCCACCAGCCCCAAGCAAATCCCCCAGAGACAAGACCTTCAGCCTCTGAGCACCTGGGTGTACTGTGGAGCTAGCAGATGTGCTGGGGTGGGAAGAGGCAAAACAAAATCACCTTTGTCTTCCTGTAGGGAAAGGATAACGGCCATCTCTTAGATGTAAAATTCAAAGGGAAGAGGGAAAAAAATGGGCTGGTTTCTAGCCAGGCCACCTGCAGTTCCACTGTTTAGGAGGCTGAAGCAGGAGCATCACAAGTTTCAGCTCAGTCAGGCTAAAATTTTAAATGGCTGGGTAGTTCTGCATAAAGGCTGAACACCCAGTACCAATGAAACAAAAGAAACAATTCTCTGAGCTGAGAATTGTTGATCCAGACAGTAGCAGCAGGAAATACAAATTTTTCCAACTAAAGTAGAAATGTCCCAGAACCGAAGTTGAGGGACGAGACATTCCCAGAGCTCTGTAACCAAAGCAAAACTCCACAGAGCTGCAGAGGCGTTTCTGGGACAATGACAGGCCCAGGAATCAGCAGGGCAGGAAGCTCAGGACTGCTCATAGTGCCCACTTCCAGGAGGAAAATTCCACAGCACTGGGTGAGTGACAGGAAGGCCTGAGGATCCGTGGGGGGACTGGTATCTCAAAGCCTCTCCATGGTCAGGAGCCGAGAGCCTCATGGGCCTCAGATTTCAGGCGCATCCACTTGGGGAATGTCTGTGGGACGCCTCCCATCCTCTCCCGCACCCAGCAGTGAAGGCATAAATGTGTGTGGGGACTCAAGCTGCTTCTGCCTTCACCACTAGGGCAAGGTGGGCCACCCAACATGGCAACACATGTAGGACACTCTGGCCCAGGCCTAGGTCCAGGCCCCAAAAGCTCCTACTCCAGCCCAAATTCCTCAGCCCGGAGGACCCCAGCACTCTCAAGAAACCACAACTCCAACTCGGAAAATACATATGACACCACATGCAAGGATGAGGACAGCTGGTGCTGGATGATTTTGTATCTCTTAAAGACATCAAATTCTTCCCTCGGGTGAAGTGCTACCCTATAAATTACAGTCTCGTATTCTATATGGCTTCAGCTTTGCTCTCTTGTGTAGTGAAGAACAAGGATGTAGTCAATACCCTAATTTGAAAAACTAGCAGGTGTTTCTAGGAGACAAAAAAATAAAATAAAATAACTAGGCACCTCTCCCTCCCTGTAATTACAGATGCCTTTGGGCATGGTGGCTCTTAGCTGTGATCCCAGTACTGTCAGGCCAGCACCAGGAAACTGAAGCAGGGGGAATGCTGCAAGTTCTAGGCCAGTGCGGGCTAGTGGGACCCTATCACAAGCCAAATTCCCCCTCAAGAAAGGAGACAAAAAAGGGGCCAGGGAGATGGCTCAGTAGAATAAGTGCTTGCCTGGCAAGCACAAGGATCTGAGTTCAAACCCTAGTTCCGCCAAAAAAAAAAAAAAAAAAAAAAAAAAAAGCTGAGTCCAGTGTGGGCTCTAAACAGATACCTACAGGCTAGCAGCAAGGCTACAGTGGCTGAGAAGTGTAGAGGGACCAGTAAAAGACAGAGCAGACTTGAAAGACACCCACCTTTTAAGTGGGTTTGACAGGAGCAGACTTGGACTGGAGACAAGGAGGTGTTTGGCCATGAGGCAACAGTGGCACAAAGCAGGTGCTCAGCTAGGCAGTCAGGAGGTCATCAAGCTCAGGGTGAGCTGCAGGAGGCTCCTCAGAGGGTCTGTGAGCATCAGCAGGCCCTCCTGTGGGCTAACTAGACTCTCCTCACCAAAACTATAAAAGATGAAAATAAAGAAACGGCCATTGGAAAACAGGCATATAATATAACTAGAAAAGAGCAGTTGACAAAAACTGTTTCCTGATGAGTGATAGATGTAAGAATGTCCAAATATGATGTAGATATATTCTGGACACTTTTGTCAAATAAAGTATTATTTTGAAAGGAACTTTAATGTATTTTGTAAAAGTGAATGCATTTCTATATTGTGAAAGGAAGACAATACTATTTGAGAACCTAAACATGTCATTATTTTTTACTAAGTTAAAATATTACTAATGTATGTAAAAAATAAGCATTAATAAAAATAGATAGGAATTCAAGTACTATGATTCACTCTCAACAGAATAAAATTCTAAGTTATTAAAAAAAAAAAAAAAAAGAAACGGCCACATATGCAGAGGGTCTTCAGGGACCTAGCAGGACACACACACACACACACACACACACACACACACACACACCCATCCTCAAAGAGTACACAGATATAACTTCTAAGGAATATTAGCTCAAAATCAGAAATCATTAAACACCCAAGAAAGCACTTATGTATAGGAATCTGTGGGAGCATCCAACAGCAGAATGAGAATGCAAAATAACCATGTTCAATACTAAAGAAAGAAAATGAGAAGCTGGGTGTGGAGGCACATGTCTGTAATCTCAGAGGTTGGGAGGCTGAGGTAGGAGGATTGCCATGAGTTTGTGGCCAGCCTGGGTTATAGTAAGTTTAAGGCCCAGTGGGACTACCCTGTCTCAAAATAAAAGCAGGAAGTTAAAGATACAAGAGTAAAAGATTTAAAAAACAACAACAAACAGACCAACTATATTTGAAAAGAAATGAGTCAAGCAGGATGGTACACGTCATTAATCCCCTCACTTGGGAGGCTGAGGAAGAAGTACCATTGAGAGTTTGAGACCAGCCTGGGCTACAAAGTGAACTCAAGGCCAGCCTGAGCTGCATAGTGAGACCTTGTCTCAAAAAGACAGAGGGGCCAGGGAGATAGCTCAGTAGAATAAACGCTTGCCTGGCAAGTGCAGGGTCCTGAGTTCAATCCCCAGTACCACAAAAAAAAAAAAAAAAAAAAAAAAAACAAAAAAAAAAAAAAAAAAAAAAAAAAAAAAAACACATCAAATATATTAAATCTGTGAGTTAATACTTATAATAAAAACAGCTCTGAGTAAAGGCTAAACAGAAGAGATGACTAAACAGAAAATTAGTGGAATGGAAAAAACTACCCAGAAAACACTAAAAATAACAAAAAGACTGAAAATGAAAAAGAAGTTGAGAGACAAAAGATACAATAAAATTTAACGTGCACCTATAAAAACCTAATATATACCTAGTTGGAATTCCTGAAGGAGAAACTAGAAAGAGATAACAATAAACTTCAAAACCAGGCATTGTGGAGCACCCATGTAAACCCAGCACTCAGAAGGCTGAGGTAGGAAAAGCGCTACAAATTGTCTTTATGACACTTTTTTTTTTTTTTTTTTTTTTTTGCGGAACAGGGATTGAACTCAGGCCCTTGCGCTTGCCAGGGAGGCGCTTATTCCACTGAGCCATCTCCCCGGCCCCAAGAGCACTACAAATTTGAGACCAACCTAAACTATATAATGAATTCAAGGCCAGCTGAACTACACAGCAAGACCCTGGGACCCCACCTCAGTGAAAAACAAACAAACCATTATTCAATGAGATGATGCCCGAAGATATTCTAGAAGTAATAAAAATCAATCCTTGGTTGTTTTTTTTTTTTTTTTTTGGTGTTTTTTTTTTTTTTTTTTTTTTTTTTGCGGTACCAGGGATCGAACTCAGGACTTTGTGCTTGCCAGGCAGGCATTATGCTGCTGAGCTATCTATCTCCCCAGCCCCTGGTGTTTTGTTTTGTTCGTACTAGGAATTGAAGTCAGGACCTTGTGCTTGCTAGGCAGGCACTGTGCTGCTGAGCTAGATCCCTGACCCAATCTTTGGTTTTTAGAACCCCAGTGAATCTTTAGCAAAATAAAATTCATTCCTCACTACATGTCACACATACACACCTAGAAAGAATTTACACAAGAGGATGATATTACAGCTTCTATATCAACAGTTAACATCCAGAAGTCAGGGCAATACTGCCTTGTAGGAATAAGAGAAAATAGCTGTGAAGAAAATTTTTTATACCTGGCAAAAATATCTCAAATATAAAATGAAAAAAAATATATACATATATATTTAAAATGAAATAAAAGTTCATCCAAAGACAAAGTTTATGACTAAAAAAACCTTTACCAGGGGCCAGGGAGATGGCTCAGTGGAATAAGCACTTCCCTGACAAGGGCAAGGGCCTGAGTTCAATCCCTGATACCACACACACACAAAAAAGATATAAGCCAAAAAAAAAAACCTTTACCACACAATGTTCTCATCTCAGAAGACCTGGGATAAGGAAGAAATACAAATACAGGAAATTTTTAAACAGTGGAAAAAATGTCAGGTGTGATGGCGCTCACCCATAATTTTAGCACTCAGGGCCAGGGAGGTGGCTCAGTGGAATAAGCGCTTCCCTGGCAAGCACAAGGGCCTGAGTTTAATCCCCAGTTCCACCAAAAACAAACAAAAAATCTCAGCACTCAGGAGGCTGAGACAAGCGGATCACCACAAATTTGAGACCTGTGGGCTGTCTCAAAACAGCCAAAAATAAAGCAACAAACAAAGGGGGAGAGGCCTCTGAATCAAACAAATAAAAAGAGTCAGAATAAACAAATGCAAAAAAACAAGACAGTAGAAATGCGTGCTGGGCCCACCCCTGGGGCGCACTGAGACGGTGATTGAGACTGGGCATGGGGGTGCACACCTGTAATCCCAGGGCTTTGGAGGCTGAAAACATGAGAATCACTACAAATCCGATCCATGTAGTGAGACCCTGTAGGCCCTGCAGTAAATACATTAAACCTACAACAAATATAAATGGCCTGAACTGAACAGTTAAACTACATAGATGCCAGCCCAGATCACAAATGGAAGACCTGCAGCCCGGGGAGGGACACAGGGTGTGAACAGCCCTCGCCTTTAGGCTGCGACACAGATAGGAAAGGAGGCAAGGAGCAGCGCATCATGCCAAGGCACCAGCATGGAGCAGGAGAGGAAGGAATGGCAGGATCTGTAAGTTAGGGGAGGGAAGACCCCAGGTGACAAGGGACAGAAGGGGTGCACCCTTCTCTGTAAAAGCCTGGGGTGAAAGAACTGAGACAGAAGGGGAGGCAGGCAAGGCTGTGGCGCCAGGTCTCAGGACACAGGCAGGCCTGCCAGGTCCCACAGAGGCAGCCAGGGCACGGCGGACGCACAGGCAGTGGCTTGGCTAGGGTGGGGCGAGCAAGGCTGCTTCAAGGACATCTGTGCACACAGAGGATGAGAGCTCAGAGCCCCAGGGTGACCCCTTCCAAGGCAGGGCTACGCTTGGTCCTGTGGGCCTAATGAGAGCTTCTGAGCCCAGGGTCCCAGAATGAGAATCACAATGCACGATCAACCAATGAGCTTCCCAAGACACCTGGTGCTTCTCAGGAGTTGCCTGGAAGAGGGGACATTCTGATGTGACACAATACAGCCATTCCAGCCTGGCTACTGCCTTTCCCCAGACACACAGGACAGTTCCCTAGCTGGAAGCCCATACCATGCCTGCCGTGTTGGGAACAGAATGGGGGTCCTGGTGGTGACATCCAGGCACTGACACCCAGCCCTCTAAACAGGAACAGTTTCCCAGGTGAGGCTGCTGTGGGTGGGCATCAACTTCACCTGGAACTGGTGCTGTAGGTATCACACACCAGCCAGGGTGCGGGAGGAAGAAAGGGAAAAAAAGAGTTGGGACATGACAAGGCCCTTAGCCCTTCCCACTGCGCTGAAAATCCTCCCGTTTCCCACAGCTCCCCGCGCACTTCCAGAAATACACACACAATAGAATACATGTTATCAGAGCCTCCTTCAGTGTCGGTTGTGAAAGACAGAACCCAAACCCCCTTAGAGGCAACCTCCTTCAAGTAGTCCTTTAACGCCATTTACAAACATGCATGTATATCATTATAAAGAAACTATAGTCAAATAACATAGAACTGAATGAGAGAGAAGACAAAGGCCTCTGTACTTGGGGTAAGCTCTCAGGATGGGGGAAGGGTCAGGATAGGAAGCTCCACAGATTAATCAGTAGGTAATAAAACCAGTTATTTTACCATATGGCGCTGCTGATCCAGCACCCATTTGGCCCTGCCTTGGCTTAAGCGTCCTCTCCTCTCTTCTTCTCCCTCAGAATCTATACCAATTTCCTGTCACCATCTCACACCCCTTTTTTTTTTTTTTTGAGACAGGCCCTCTCTGTGCAGCCCAGACTGGCCTAAAACTAGCAATCCTCCTACCTCAGCCTCTCAAGGGATTACAACATGTGCCACCACACTGGCTCACCGACCTAATTTAAGAATACAGTTCTTTAAGTGCCTTCCTTCCAATTCCACACTTTAATATTGTGATAATCTTGACTTCTAATTCTCTTCTTTACAAACAAGCATAACTTGGGCCTAAAGGTAACCTAGGCTTGTGTGGCAACCTAGAGCTATTGGACACTTGTTTCCTTGGAAAATTCCTTCTGTTTTTTGCAGTGGCAATCGTGGGAGCCTTAGTCATCCGTGTATGTGTATATGTGTAGGGGAATCTGTCATCTCAAACTCTGTGCTACCAAGAAGAGCTCACCCCTTGTCCCACTGCTCTGTCACAACAGGCTTCACAAGCAGGGACTCTGGGGCCCTGGCATGTGATGTCAGGCACCTAACCTAAAGGAGCAACTGGCAGGTGAAACACCAGCACTGAGCCTGGCACACAGTAAATGCTGGGTAACAGCAGAGCTGGGGAGGCAAGTTGGGAAAGCCTAAATTCCAGATTGTGGGGCCTCGGGCCTCTTTGGGGCAGGTGAAAACTACAGGTCCTGTCCCCAGAGAAGAGCACACATAAGTTTTCCTGCAGGTCTCAGCCCTCTCTGCAAAGGGCTGCAGGGACAGGCCTCAGAGACAATTCTTACACTATCATGTTCCCAGGAACAGGGAACTACTGAGCAGGTTCCTCTCCCCCTGGGCTTAGGTTCTGCTTCTGGCAGAAATTTTACACCTCTCTTCCCCAAAGCCCTTCAGGCCCTAGCCAGTTCTTCCTTTGCTGCAGGCCAAATTCTCGCTAGGTCTCCTGAAGACAACCTCCACTGGTGTGACAAAGCTCCTCACACTTTGTGTGAAGGATTCTGATCCTTCATCAGAACCCTTCTGGCTTTGGTACATGCTTAGTGCTTACTGATGTTAGACCACAGTAGAGACAATACCTGCCACCTGCTGCCCTACCTAGGCCACACACCGTCACAGCAGTGGACACTAAGGAAGCCCAGGGCCTTGGGCTCAGCAGCCCAGAGAGAGTACAAAGATCACCAGAGAGGAAGGGTGAGATTGCCTGCTTTCCTGCCTGAGGACACCTGAGTCCTACTTTAGGGCTAAGAGCCCCTCAGTCCGTCTTTGAGTCCACCAGGTATCACCCTGCATGGGAATCTTGCAAGATGCAAGTTCAGCAAGTCCCATGAGAGCCCGAGACCTTGCATCTCCACGGCACTCCCAGGCCTGGCAAAGCTGGTCCACAGCCCACAGAGAGCAGCACAGCTTGCACCAGGCTGGGTACAGCCTTCACCCCTCCCCCTCCAGGTGCTGTCTCAATGCCCTTCTTCAGAATGGCGTCCCTTGCCCCCTCCTCTCTGATTATGGCTCCTGTGCTCTGAATTTTTTCCTTTGAAGCATTTATAACAACTGTAATTAAAGAGTAGTTGTGTAATTATTAGTTTAATGTCTGCCTCCCAGGGAGACTACAAGCTGCTCTGAGGACGGGCCACACAGCATCTAGTATACATCCTTGCTGCCCAAGACCTGATCCGCTGCTGCAGTGGTCTGATGTAGGGCCAGTCCTGAGCAGGAGGGTAAGGAAAGCTCAGGGCTGAACACTCCTTGGCTTTAACACAGCCCTAGTTCCAAGAAAATCACCT
Organism: Ctenomys sociabilis; assembly: GCA_004027165.1. Classification (NCBI taxonomy): domain Eukaryota; kingdom Metazoa; phylum Chordata; class Mammalia; order Rodentia; family Ctenomyidae; genus Ctenomys; species Ctenomys sociabilis. The sequence continues at coordinate 4,569 of PVKA01049240.1, read as the reverse complement.
GGGCTGGGGTGTGGCTCACAGGTAGAGAGCATTCTTTGCATAGGTATGGAAACCTTCCCCTTTTTTTTAAATTTTTTTTTATTTTTTTAAGTATCCTAAAGCTTTATCACATAAAATAGTCCTGATTTGTACCACCATTCCACCAGAGAACAAGCGGATCTGGGAAATAACCCTTCCCTCCCGTACTTATTAGGACAGGGTTGGTGTGGACCCTGGCAGAGGAAGCCTCATGCTTGCTCCTGGACCAGGATCCCTGTGCTCACAGCACACTGATGGATTTTCTAGCTTTTCTTCTGCCATCCCATGGGGCACATAGCACCAGGAAGGCCTGGCACCCTGGTATGGGCACAGCTGTCTGACCATATCGTCATCATCCAGGGGAGGCAAAGTGTACAGCCAGGCCCTGGATTTGCACACCAGCTCTGTGGTCTTGGACAAGTGACTTGACCCCTCAGGGCTGTTTCCTGGGCTACCAAGTGAGACTAACCCTGGGACAGCTTGTGAGAGGACTAAGGGAAAGACTACTGGTACTGCATGGAGCAGTAATAATCCATGGACCCACTTACCAGTTTTTCTCAGAAGTGAGCCCAATTCAAAACCTTCCAAACCTCTCCATTGTTTTGCAGGAGTCTCCACCCAGCAGCTCCACCTAGGCAGGATCTACTCTTCCCAGCCCCCCTCCTGCCTCACCTGTCTAGAGCTGGTTTGAAACAATGAATCACAGCACAACTCTGCAGCTCCCATCAATCACCTCTCTGTCTCTGCCCCTGTCATTCCCAGGTTCCTTCTGGGAGAGAAATCCTTTTCCCAGCGTCCAGGACATTCATCTAACAAGCATTTATGAAGGGTCCACGAGGGATCAGTTCTACAGGAGCTCCACAATGGACAAACAGAAAACAAGCACAAAGATTGTAGCAAAAAAAACCCAAAAACCCACCTGTACCCAGATCTACCACCCAGACCTCCACACAGGGAGTAGTTCTAGCAGCATGAATCCATGGATGGTGATCTCACTGGATCTCTGGCCCTTCCTTCTGTCCCCATTCTTCCTTTTTGGCCAATCCTAGGGGAGCCCCACACCTAAGTACAAAGTATGAATAAAGTATTCTAGATCAAAAAATGGTAAATTGGGAACATTCTGATGACTAAATGTCTACCCTGCTGAACTGCTGGACTTTGAAGCAAAGTCGGTATTAAAATAGCCAGAAGCACCTAGTTTCCCCAAGTCACACAGGCCTGTCACATCTTCCAGCCTCACTTGGAAAACAGTTCCCTTTACCATGCTTCTGGGCTCCTGTAGGTACAAGACTGGGGTTTCATGTTCTCAGAGCCACATTTTCCCGAACCAAGCTTGACTGGAGAACTCCAGCAATCACAGAGACAGTGACATTGTGGAAAGAGATCCTAGAAACTCAAGTTTGAGCACTGGCTCTGTCATTTACTGATTGATCCAGAGCATAAAGTGCTCTTGCTACTATTTCCTTTTCTTTTTTTGTTTTTGCTGTTTCTTTTAAATACTCTTTTAAGGTTCCCTTCCAGCTTTGAAGTCAAACACCTGGATCAACCACCATTAGCTCAGACCTTGCAGATTCAGGGTTTCTTTTTGTTGTTGTTTGAGACAGGTTCTCACTGTCTAGTTCAAACTGGCCTCCAATTCACAGTAATCCTTCAGCTGCCTGAATGCAAATCTAGATTCCTTAATTCTACAAACTGTGCCCCAGCCCCTACCAGCCCCTGGCCTGACATGCAGCATCCCTGGGATGGAGCCAGATGAGGAGCTGCACCCTGCATCAGTATGTGCAGGGACCCTGAGCCTGAGATACAATGGCCTCTTCCCTTTATCTACTGACTCCTTTCTAGAAAGAAGTTGTGCTTCTTTTCCAAGTGCAATCTTGCTCAAAATATATTCAGGCCACAAGGCAAACTTCAAAGTTGTGCAAAATCTCTGGTAGTCCCATTTTCCAACCTGAGAGCCATTCCACACCTTGCTTCCCTGGTAGGAAATGCCCAGTTGGGGGGTGGAAGTGATCTAAGTAAGCACAGAAGAACTGGCCCACACGCAGTGGGCTTGAGACCAGACTCACCTCCCACACAGGATACCTCCTAAGTCGGGCTAGAAGAAGAAACCACCACATTTCTCCCTGAGTGTCCCCCTGCCCCAAAGTCATCTCTGAGTGGGAAATGCAATTTCCAGCCACAGGTGACCAAGCAAAAATTATGCCTAGCAGGTGCCGGGCAAGGGCCACATATGGCTGGAGGAGCAGCTACAAAACCATCAGGAAAGCCAGAAAATAATATTCACCTTAAAATAAATGAGAAAGCAGTGCCTATATTAGGTCTCAAAACTCAAAACCAGCCAGGCCCATCAGCCCTGGTGCAGTATTTCTAATACCTAAGAACAGTTAAGGACTGGCTTCTGCCCCTCCCCGCCAGCCTCCACAGTGAAGCCGCAACTTGAGGTGCAGCCCTGACTGGTAACTGGGAACTCTACCTGGCAGAAATGAACTTTGACCATTTTTACTTACACTAATACAAAGGCAGGGCTGACAGCAGCTTCAAAGCTGACTGGGTGACCCCCAGAGAGCCAAGTCCTCCTCTGCACACCTGCGAGGAGTTCTGCGAGTTTCCCAGGTACCCACGTGGACTAGTAATATCCTCTCCAGGCGGACATGAGTAGGCAATTTGTATTGGTAACTGAAGTACAGGAGAGGTAACCTTCGCAGGCAGGGCATTCGATCTGCATGCAGCTCAAGAGTGGGCCACCAGGATGTCCCTTTGCTGGTGGGCCCGTCTCTAACGAGGAAGGACCTCGCAGTGTCCTCGTGAAAACGTACCCAGCTACTGCGATGCCACACCTGGGCCATCTCGCCAAGCGCAGAGAAACATTAATGACAGTCTCGGATTCGTTAAAAGCCACATAAGCACCTCCCTGGCCTCTTAAATCCTCCCAAACTACAGTTCAGACTGCGGGGAAGCAGTTGCAGGAACCATAAAAGTCATCTTAAAAGGCAAGTCGCAAAAAAATAAAAAATACCCCGATACACACTAGTTAGCAAGTCCGGGGCTGGGCGAAGCGAGGGGCTGGGTCTGTGGGGATCTGCGCGCCTAGGCTGGGGAGGTCCCCGGGCTTCTGTACCCATCTGGCACCCAGGGAGGCCCGATCTGACTTCACCATTACGCCTCAAAGCTCCACGCAATTAGGAAAATGACTGTGAGGAGATGGAAAGCGGGCGATCAGGAGGGGCCCTGAGACCGGCAGGCCAGAGACCGGCTGTGGGGACCCCGCCCGCCACCTCCCCCCCCCCCCCCCAAGCAAGCAAGCGCTTTCAACAGGTCCCCGTCCCGGACGACGGGACACCGGGGGTCGCGCGACGCCTGCTGGCGGAGGCCGGGGACCGAGGCGGGTGGGGGTGGGGGCGGCTCCTGAACACCCGAATCTGCGCGCCCGGCCCCCACCCCTACCCCGCACAGGCCCGCTGGACACGCAGCTCCCCAGCCGTGCCGAGAGTAAAGTTTGTGGGCAGCCGCAGGGGCGGGGCGACAAGGGGGTGAAACTTTGAGTCCTGGGCCGGGTGCGGGGGGAGCGCGCCGCGAGCCGGGACACCCACGTGCGGGCGGACCCGCCGCAGCCGCCGCCGCCACCGCCGTCGCCGCCGCCGCGCGGGCCTCCCGCTCCGCCGCCGCCAACGCCGCGGCGCTTTCATTTTGCTCCTCTCGCTCTCCCTCATTCGCGCGCTCGCCCCGCTCGCCCTCCCTCCTTCCCTTCCCCCTCTTCCTCCTCGCTCTGGCTCCCTCCCCCCCACCCCAGACGCCATCTCGCTCCCGCGTTCCCCGGCTCTGCCTCGCTCCCTCCGGCTCCCCGGCATGAGGGAATGTGGAAGGCGAAGGGAAAGACGACATGTTTGCAGTGCGGCGCGGGCCTGCGCGCCGCCGTCCCCGGGGAGAGCGGGGGGCGGGTCGGCCGGGCCGCAGCGACCCCCCCAGCCCGCGTCCCCGCCGCCGCCGCCCGAGAGCCGGGCCGCGCGACACTCACCCTGGTCCGGGCGCGGCTCTGCGCGGGCCCCGGCGGGCCGGGCCGGGGTCCGGGGCGCCCACCGCGCCGCGCCGCCTCCACGCGCCGCCTCGCCGCTCCCTTCGGCCGCTTTCTCCTCGCTCGCTCCGCGCCCGCGCTCCCGCTCGTCTCCCCCCGCTCGCTCCTCGCTCGCGCTCTCCCTCCCTGGAAGAAGGGAATGAGGCAGGGCTGACGTGAAGGGATGCAAAACAGCTCCTCCTAACCGGCTCGCGGAGGAAGAGAGGCAGAAAAGCGGCCCTTTTATCTCTCTTTTGTTTTCTCACTTCCTTCCACCCCTCGACACCCCCCGCTTGTCAGCCCAAGTTTCTTTTCTCTTTCTACCGCAGAGAGGATTTTTTTCTTTCTTTCTTTCTCTTGCTCTTGGTTCAACTCTCCTACTCGAATTGAAAGCCTGGAAACCTCTCTCTCCCCCACTCCCTCCCTCTCCTCTGCCTCTCTCTCTCTCTCTCTCTCTCTCTCTCTCTCTCTCTCTCTCTCTCTCTCTCTCTCTCTCTCTC
>PVKA01049239.1:0-13360 GCA_004027165.1 Ctenomys sociabilis | reverse complement strand
AAAAAAAAAAAAAAAAAAAAAAAAAAAAAAAAAAAAAGCCTCTCAAGAAAGGCTAGGGCCAAAATGTTGGCTGGCCTTGTGGCTCTTCTATTTCTCCAACTCTGACTTGTGGTCTTAGGTTGTTAACCATCCAGAAGAAAAGCTGATTAGTATCCTGCAGCATATGCCATTCACTTTGCCGTATCTGACTCATTGATTTTACTTGTTGTACATTTCCTTTTCTATTTCTGCTTTTTGATTGTTATAATAGGGAGACTATACGATATTTACACATGTGTGTCTGGTTTATTTCACTTATGAGTATATGTTAAAGTGGCTTCCACTTCAGTATAAATGCTTCAAACTTATCATTCTTAATAGCTGAGTAATACTCCATTATATAGAAATACCACATCTTTTTCAACCATTCCTCATGTGATGGACATCTTGGTTGCTTCCAAGATTTTGCTATCACACATTGTGCTGCTATAAACATAGGTACACATATATCTCTGTGATACAATGTATCCAAATCCTTTGGGAAAATTCCCAGTAGGGGGATATCTGGCTTGAATGGGATTTCTAGTCCTACTCTTTTGAGGAGTCTCCACACTGACCTCCACAATGGTTGCACTAGTCTACATTCCCACCAGCAGTGGAGGAGTGTTCCCTTTTCCCCACAACCTCTCCAACATTTGTTGTTGGTTGATTTCCTTATGATAGCCATTCTTTCTGTAGTGAGATGATATCTCAGTGTTGTTTTCATTTGCATTTCACGAATGGCTAGCGATGTGGAGCATTTTTTCATATATTTTTTCGCTTCTGTAATTTCATCCTCTGAGAAGTGTGTATTCATCTCAGATGCCCATTTCTGAATTGGGTCTTTAAATTTGAGGGCCCTGTTATGTCTTAGTTCTTTATAAATTCTAGACAGTAGACCTCTGTCTGATTGCTTATTAGTTAGGATTTTTTCAAAATTTGTGGGTTGTCTTTTCACTCTGTTGACAATTTATTTTGACATGCAGAAGCTCTTTAAGAAGAGTTGATCCCAGTTGTTGATTCTTTCAAGAGCTTCCCGTGCGAATATATGTTTGTTCATGAACTCTTTACCTACCCCTATGTCTTCAAGAGTTCCTCCTACTTTCTCTTCCAGGAGATCGAGTGTTTCTGTTTTAACGTTTAGATCTTTAATCCATTTTAACTTTAACTTAGTGCATGGTGATAGAGCTGGGTCAAGTTTTAGTTTTCAGCATGTAGAAAGCCATGTTTTCCAGCACCATTTGTTAAAGAGGCTATATTTCTCCCAGTGAGCTTGTGTTGCCCCTTTGTCGAAGATAAGATGGCTGAGTGTTTTCGTAGATGTCTCTGAATCTTCTAATCTATTCCACTGATCCTCAGGTCTACTTTGTTGCCAATACCATGTTGATTTTATCACAGTGGCTTTGTAGTATAATTTCAAATTAGGAATTGTGATGCCTCCTGCCTCGTCTTGATTGGCCAAGATTGCCTTTGCTATTTTAGGTCGTTTGTGGTTCCAAATAAATTTTAGGATTGATTTCTCTGTATCTGGGAGGTATGTTGGTGGCAGATTGATAGGGATTGCATTAAATCTGAACAGCAATTTTGGGAGTATGGCCATCTTCACGATGTTGGTTCTTCCCATCCAGGAGCATGGAATATCTTTCCATTTTCTGAAATCCTCTATAATCTCTTTTCTTAGGCTGTTGTAATTTTCCGTGAAAAGATCTTTGACTTCCTTGGTTAAGTGAATCCCAAGGTATTTCACTTTCTGCGGTGCTATTGTGAAACGTATTGTTTCTATCGTGTCCATTTTAGTGTGCTTGCTATCTGTGCAGAGGAATGCTATTGACTTCTGCGTATTGATTTTGTTTCCTGCTATGCTGCTGAATTTCCCTATCAGCTCTAGTAGTTTCTTGGTGGAATTTTTGGGTTCTTTTAAGTAAAGTATTATGTCGTCTACAAATAGTGATAATTTAACTTCTTCTTTTCCTATTCTTATTCCCTTTATTTCTCCCTCTTTTTAATGGCTGTTGCTAAGGATTCCAACACTATATTGAATAGGAGGGGTGATAGAGGACATCCTTTTCTTGTACCTGATTTAAGAGTAAAAGATTTCAGTTTTTCCCCATTTAGGATTATATGAGCTTTTGGGTTGTCATAGATGGCTTTTATCAAGTTAAGATAGAGTCCATCTATTCCAATTTTCTGTAGGACCTTGAACATGAATGAGTTTTGGACTTTGTTAAAGGCTTTCTCTGCATCAATTGAGATGAACATCTGGTTTTTAGATTTCAGTCTATTAATATAGTGTATTACATTGATAGATTTTCGAATATTGAACCATCCTTGCATCCCTGGGATGAATCCTACCTGGTCATGGTGTATGATCTTCTTGATGATTTTCTGTATTCTATTTGCCAGGATTTTGTTGAGTATTTTTGCATCTATGTTCGTGAGGGAGATTGGCCTGTAGTTCTCCTTTTTGGTTGTGTCTTTCCCTGGTTTTGGAATGAGTATTATACTTGCCTTCAGAAATGATTTTGGGAGGACTTATTCCTTGTCAACTTCGTGGAAGAGTTTGTGGAGTGTGGGGATTATATCTTCTATAAATTTCTTGTAGAATTCAGCTGTGAATCCATCAGGCCCTGGACTTTTCTTTGTCGATAGGCTTTTTATTACGTTTTGAATTTCGTTGGCTGTTATCGGCTTATTGAGAGTTGTAATATCTTCTTGATTCAGTTTTGGTAATTTGTACCTTTCAAGGAATCTGTCCATTTCTTCTGTGTCTTCTATTCTGTGAGCGTAAAGATTCTCGAAGTAACTATTGATAATCTTCAGAATTTCCACTCGGTCTGTGGTGATTTCACCCTTTTCATTCCTTATCGCTTGTACTTGAATTTTCTTTTGCCTCGTTTTGATGAGGTTGGCAAGAGGCTTATCAACTTTATTTAGTTTTTCAAAGAACCAACTTTTTGATTTGTGGATTGTTTGAACTGTTTTTTCATCTCAATTGAGTTAATTTCTGCTCTAATCTTTATGATTTCTTCCCATCTTTGCACTCTGGGTTTCATTTGCTCTTCTTTTTCTAGTTGTCAGAGGTGCAACATTAAGGTGGTAATTTGTTCCCTTTCTGTTTTCCTAATGTGTGTTTATAGATATTATTTTCCCTGTAAGAACTGCTTTCATCGCATCCCATAAGTTCCGCTATGTTGTACTTGAATTTTCATTGAATTGCAGATATTGTTTAATTTATTGTTGAATTTCTTCTGCAACCCATTGATTGTTGCATAGGGTGTTGTCTAGTTTCCATGAATTGAGCGGGTTTTTCTGGTTTCTTTTGTCATTTATTTCCAATTTTATTGCATTGTGGTCAGATAGTATGCATGGGATAATTTCTATTTTCTTGCATATACTTAGGCATGACCTCTGGAGTAGTATGTGGTCTATTTTGGAAAATGACCCTTTTGCAGCTAAAAAAAATGTGTATTCAGCAATGGTTGTGTGGAACACTCTGTATGTGTCCACCAGGTCCATTTGTTCCAAGCTCTTGTTCAGTTCTGCTACTTCCTTGCTAATTTTTTGTCTGGTTGACCTATCTTTTTGAGATTAGGGTGTGTTAAGATCTCCTGTTAAGATTGTGTTCTTAGACATTAAGTTTTTCATGTCCCTTAAGATTTGTCTTACATAGTTGGGTGTTCCTGTATTTGGTGCATAGATATTTATGAGTGTTACTTCTTGCTCTTGAATTTTTCCCCTGACCAATATATAGTGGCCTTCTTTTTGTCGTTTGATCATTCTTGGTTTGAAGTTGAGACTGTGTGAGAACAGCATTGCTACTCCTGCTTTTTTCTGAGGTGCTGGGGCAGGTAGTATTGTTTTCCATGCTTTGACTTCGAGACTATGAATGTCCTTTTGTGTTAAGTGTGTTTCTTGTATACAGCATAGTGTTGGATTTTGTTTCCTAATCCACTGTGCCAGTCTATTTCTCTTAATTGGAGAATTGAGTCTGTTTACATTGATGGTTATAATTGAAATGTGCTGACTTATGTTTGTCATGATATTTAGCTGGTATTGTTTACTCCTTTGTAACCTGTGTTTAAGTGACTGTCCTGTTTCGTGGGTTCCTTCCATTCTCTTGCATGGAGTTCTGGTCATTGTGGTCTCTCTGTCGAACCTCTTTCAGCAGCCTGTGAAGGGATGGCTTTGTCATCATGAAATTCTTTAGTTGTTCTTTGTCGTGGAAGTATTTCACTTCTCCATCAAACTTGAAAGCGAGTTTTGCAGGGTATAGTAGTCTGGGCTGGAATTTGTTTTCGTGTAGGACTTGAAGAACTCTGCTCCATGCTCTCCTTGCCTTCATTGTTTGTGTAGAGAAGTGAGCTGTGATTCTGATGTGTTTTCCTTTGAATGTGAACTCCTTCTTCTCCCTAGCAGCTTTCTGTATATTATTTTTGTGTTGGATTTATGTGATCTTAACTATAATATGTTTCGGTGTCTTTCTTCTTGGGTTGAGGTTATTTGGTGTTCTTTATGCTTCGGTGACCTGAATGTTGGATTGTTTCCTTATGTTTGGGAGGTTTTCTGCAATTATTTCTCCCCAAATTCTTTTTATGTCATTTGTATTGACTCCTTCATTCTTGTTGATACCAATTATTCTCAGATTGTTCATCCTGGGATCATCCTGCAGGTGATGGATTATTTTTTCCTGCATTCTCATTGTTTTTAAGAGATCCTTTTTCACCTTTTCACTAGCTGCTCTGGCATCTTCAAGATCTCACTCTGTCTTGTCTTTCACTCAGACAGTTTTGTAGACTCGTGATTGCTATTTTTAGTTCTTCTATATCTCTTTGACTGTGTTTCATGTGTTCTATTTCTTTTCTGTATTGCTCATTCAAGGAATCCATCATGTTTCTGATCTCCTCAATTTTTTTATCCATGTCTTCTTTTGAGGTAGTTATTAATTGTTTTTCTGCTGTGTTTCTTCCAATTTGGATTTCTTGTGTATGTTTCTGGACTTGTTTTGGTATTTCAGATCCTATGACTCCAAAAAAGTTCTTTTTTGATTTCAGAACTTATTTCTGCTTTGAGTTCCTCATGATCTTTCTGCTGTTGTTTCTTTGCTTCAAATGCTGTTAATTCATATATTTCACCTGCAATAGTGCTTTCTGCACTTTTTCTGGGCGAGCATAGTTTTTCCACCCAATGTTTCTGGAATTCATTGTTTATTTCAGATACTATGTATTCAAATATTTCTTTTTTAATTTGGGGAATAATTTCTCGTTTTATTTCCTCTATAGCTTTCTGATGTTATTCCTTTGCTGCTGTATCTGTTAGTTCATTCGTTGCAGCTGAGCTAGTGTCCTCTGCCCTTCCTGATGGACTCGAGGTCTGGGATTGCATTTTTCCCCTTCTCTTTGTCATTTTGTATAGCACTGACCTTTGACCTTTGGGGTAGAGCTTTGGTGCAGCTATAACCTTAGCTTGTTATGAGATTCGGGTGCCAGTCTATGAAGTTTGAGATTTTCCAGGTATGCCTATCCTGGATCTAGCTGCTGTGCTCAGTTCCTTTTTTGCTGTAGTCCTTTGGTTCCCCTCTGTTGGTTCCCAGGGTCAACCCTCCTGTGTCAGGTAGGTCGTTCCCCAGGTGGGCGGGACTGGGCTTTGGTGGGTCTTCTGGGTTCACAAAAGGATAGTGGATGATGTGATTGACTGAATAGGCTGTACTGGGTCGGCCAGCCCGTGCTCGGTCTGGGTCTACAGACCGTAACCTGAGAAGGCTGGGAAAGGTCCCTCTGGTACAGTGGGCCTGGAGCCCTCACTCACAGGCCAGGCTGTGCTGGGTTTCGGTCTGTAGTGTGGGACCAAGGATTGCTGAGAAATGTCCCTCCAGCTTGGCAGGCTTGGAGTTCTCACCTCAGGCCGACCTGCACTGGGGTCTGGGGCTCTGGGGTGGGACCGGTAATCACCTAGAAAGGTTTCTCTGGCATAGTGTGCCTGGAGCTGTCACCCGGCCATGGGGGAATGGCGGGCAGGTAATCCCTGGGAAATGTCTCTTGGGCACGGCGGGCCTGGAGTTCTACACTCACTGACCTTTGATGCCCAGAGAATCTTGGGAATTCCCACTCGATCAGTGGGCTTTAGGTCAGGGGATCCGGGGAGGTGTTGGTGAGTGGGTCCCGAGGTTTCAGACCAGTCACTGGCTTGGAAGGGTTGGCGGCAGGGATCCGCATAGCATGCGTGGGAAGAAGCCAATGGCTCTCCCTCAGACTCACCACACTCTCACTGATCTGGGAAGCCTGGTGAGTCGTGCAAAGTTGCACTCGCTGGGAGAATTTGGTGCGGGATCCAAGAGGCCGCTCGAGTCAGCCATTGTCTTTGGCCAATCTCTGGGGCTGGGCGGGCGCGGGCAGGATGGAGGAAGATGGCAAAGTCAGCCGCTCTGTCTTGGCCGGTCTCTGGGGCTGAGTGTAGCTGTCTTGAATGGGATTTCCAGTCCTACTCTTTTGAGCAGTCTCCACACTGATCTCCACAATGCTTGTAGCAGTCTACATTCCCACCAGCTGTCGAGAAGTGTTCCCTTTCCCCCACATCCTCTCCAACATATTGGCAACAAATGGACCTGAGGATCAATGGAATAGATTAGAAGATGAAGATGCATCTATGAACACACCCAGCCATCTGATCCTTGATGAAGGGGCCAAACAAGTCTAATGGAAGAAAGATAGCCTCTTTAAAAATGATCCTGGAAAACCTGGCTTTGTACATGCCAAAACCCAAAAACTTGACCCCGCTGTATCACCATGCACTAAGCTAAAGTCAAAATGGATTAATGATCTTAACATTAAAAGAGAACATTCAATCTACTGGAAGAGAAATTAGGAGGTACTCTTGAAGACATAGGGATAGGTAAAGAGTTTATGAACAAATATATATTTGCACGGTAAACAATTGAAGGAATCAACAACTGGGATCAGTTCTTCTTGAGGAGTTTCTGCACATCAAAAGAAATTGTCGACAAAGTGAAAAGACAACCCACAAATTTTTTAAAAAATCCTAACCAATAAGCAATCAGATAAAGGTCTGTTGTCTAGAATATATAAAGAACTAAGATACAGCAGGTCCCTCAGATTTAAAAACCCAGTTCAAAAATGGGCATCTGAGATGAATATGCACTTCTCAGAGGACAAACTTAAAGAAGTGAATAAATATATGAAGATATGTTCCATGTCAGTAGCCATCTGTGAAATGCAAATAAAAACAACACTGATATACCATGCCAGTCCTGGAAGAATGGCTATCATAAGAAAATTGTTTGGGCTTTTGAATTGTTTTTTTTTTTGGTAGGTGTTACAAGAATTGACACATTTTATATTGTTGTCTTTGTAGTAGTCATTCATAGCACAAGATGCAGACACGATATCCTGTCAAAACAGTACAAATTTTTCTTATTGAATTAAGAGAAAGTAGCTATGTATCTCTCCTAAGTATTGTGTATATACAGATACAAAATTGTCCTTCATTTATATCTCTCTCTTTTTTTTTTTTTTGGTTTGGTTTTCTCAGAGATGGGTATTCCATTGCCATGCAAATACTGTAGGTGCATGAATTCAGCAAAATATTCCAATATAGTCTAGTAGTCCACAGTAGTAGGTTAACTACAGGAGTGGCATTGTCCGAATATGTTGACTTGAGACTTCCACAGCTCAGCATATTAACATGGCTTTACTTTTCATAACTCGTTTCTACATTTTTCTGCTCTATAGTTAAGGCCAAGATAAAGCAAGACATATATATCAGAAAAATGTAACATTTGTATCTGAGAAGGTCAGTCAAGAACCCTCAGGATTTATCTCGAAACCCTGTACTGAAATTTGTAGATAATTTGTCAGTGTCAGTAATGTGGATGAATCACAGCCATTACTTGACCAATTTGTTTTCTGTGAAAGCCTGAGAGAATGTTTTCTCTCCATGTGACTCTCTTATTATTGCTATTCAATCCAGTACCCTGGATTGAACTCAGGACCTCGTCCTTGCTAGGCAAGCACTTATTCTACTGAACTATCTCCCAGGCCCTTCATGTGATGCTCTATAAGCACACACTACATCATCGATCAGATTCCTCTGTGGCCTCATAATCTCCTTGATCAGAAGATTTGGTACTCAACCGAGTTAAATGATGTTACGGTATAGGTTCTCCTATGTCCTGAGTCGTCCCTGACTTTGAAAGACTAGGACCAAAATATTGGCGGTCCTTGCAGCTCCTCTTTTTCTCTAATTTTTGGTCTGAAAACTTGCATTGTTTACCCTATGGCAGGGAAGCTTATTATTGCCTTACAACATATGCAGTTGGGTTCAATCTCACTATCTTTCTGAATATCAAACATCTCAGGCATAATATCGAACATGTGCATTTCATCAAGTATTGATATGTTAAAATTTAAGTCTCTACAGAATACGGAAAAAGAATTAAAGAAATAAAACATATTCAAAACAAGAACAAACAATTACATATTTTTACACAGAAAATTAGAAATCTAGCAATACACATCATTGTAGCAGGACAGTCTTGTGACATTTTTTTCTTGTCTCTCTTTTTTTTTTTTTTCATTTATTACCATTCTGTTTTTTAAAAACATTTACTTGAGATACTGTCTTGGCATAATTGGTATATCATGATATGCAGTACTTATTTAGAAGACCAGAACGACAGGTATTCCGAGCACGATGCCACTATTACACATCTTCAGTGCTGATGCTCAGGTCCCAGGTATTAGCTTTTATAGTTAGTCAGGGTGAGAATCTCAGCAAGTTACTGGTAGCTTCAACAACGTGTTGCTGTTTCTCAGGATCCTTGCCTTACCCATATTGTGCCTGTGAATATTGACTTTGTCCCTGTTTCACTGCTTTTCTCCTTGCCCTCTTTTTGTTGTCTAATCCTCAAGTTCTCGCTTTTCTTTTAATTGTGTTATACCTTTCTACTTGAGTTTTTTCTTTTGAGTTCTTACACCAGTGAGAGTATCTGAAATTTGTACATGTCTGTCTGGTATATTTCACTTTTGAGTATTGGCATCCATTTAAATATGAAGGCTTCAATTTTATCATTCTTTATACCTGAGTAATACTCAATTGTATAAAAATATCATATCATGTTCATCCATTCTTCCGGGAATGGGCATGTTTCTAGTTTCCAAGATTTGGCTATCACCAATTGTCCTGCTACAAACATAGGTACACATATATCACTATGATATGACATTTTTAATTCCTCTGGGAAAATTCACAGTAGGGGGATAGCTGGCTTGAATGGGATTCCCAGATCTAGTTTTTTAAGGAGTTTTCACACTGGTTTCCATAATGGTTGCACCGGTCTGCATTCCCACCAGCAATGGAGAAGGGTTCTGTTTTCCCCACAGCCTCTCCAACATTTGTTGTTGGTTGATTTCTTTATGATAGCCATTCTTTCTGTGGTGAGATGGTATCTCAATGTTGCTTTAATTTGCATTTCACGGATAGCTAGCGATGTGCAGAATGTTTTGATATATTTATTTGCTTCTATAACTTCATCTTTTGAAAAGTGTGTGTTCATCTCAGATACCCATTTCTGGATTGGGTCTTTAAATTTAGGGGCAATTTTTTTTTTTTTTTTTTAGTTCTCTATAAAGTCTAGAGAGCAGATCTTTGTCGGAGTGCATATTAGTTAATATTTTTTTTTTGAAATTTATGGGTGTCTTTTCACTTTGTTGGTAATTTCTTTTGATGTGCAAATTCTTCTCAGTGAGAGTTTGTCCCCGTTGCTAATTCTTTGAAGTATTACCCATGCAATTTGATTTTTGTTCAAAAACTCTTCGCCTACCCTTATGTCTTCAAGAGTTCCTCCTACTTTCTGTTCCAGGAGATTGAATGTTTTGTTTTAATGTTTAGATATTTAATCCATTTTTACTTGAGCTTTGTGCATGGTGATAGACCTGGGTCAAGTTTTAGTTTTCGGCATGAAGAGAGCCAGTTTTTCCAGCACCATTTGTTAAAGAGGCTATTTTTCTTCCACTATGCATCTTTGGCTCCTTTGTCGAAAATCAAGTTGCTGAGTGTGTTCATAGAGCCTTCTGAATCTTTTAATCTACTCCATTTATCCTCAGGTCTATTTTGTTGCCTGTACCATGTTGTTTTTATCACAGTAGCTTTGTAGAATAATTTCAAGTCAGGAATTGTAATGCCACCTGCCTTGTCTTTGTTCCCCAGGATTGTCTTTGCTATTCTAGTTCTGTCTGCTACCAAAGAAATTTTAGGAATGATTTTTTTTTTTTTTTTTTTTGTCTTTTTGAGACAGGGTCTCGCTATGCAGTTCAGGCTGGCCTTAAGCTCACTTTGTAGCTCAGGCTGGTCTCGAACTCACAACAATCCTCCTGCCTCAGCCTCCCGAGTGCTGGGATTACAGGCATGCGCCACCACGCCCGGCTAGGAATGATTTCTCTAGGTCTGGGAGATATATTGTTGGTAGTTTGGTAGGGATGGCATTAAATGTTTATAGCAATTTTGGGAGTATGACCATCTTCACAATGTTGGTTCTTCAATTCCAGGAACAGAGAATGTCTTTCCATTTTCAAATCCTCTACTGTCTCTTTCCAGATTCATGTGATTTTTCTTGAGAAGATCTTTGACTTCTTTATTTAGATGAATTCCAAGTTATTTCATTGCCTGTGGTGCTATTGTAGAAGGAATTGTTTTTATAATTTCCATCTCAGTGTGTTTGTTATCTGTGTAGAGGAATGCTATTGACTTTTGAGTGTCAATTTTATCTTGCTGTGCTCCTGAATTTGTGTATCAATTCTAGTAGCTTCCTGGTGAATTTTTTTGATCTTTCAAATAAAGTATCATGTCATCTGCTAATAAAGAGAATTTAACTTCCTCTTTACCTTTTCTAATTCCTTTTATATGTCTCTATTGTCTATTGGGTCTAGGTAATGATTCCAGAATTATATTGTATAGGGGTGGTGATAAAGAACATCCTTGTACCAGATTATAGAGGGAAAGATTTCAGCTTTTCTCCACTTATGATTATATTAGCGTATGGGTGGTCATGTATTGCTTTTATCAGATTGAAATAGAGGGTATGTATTCCAAATTTATGTAGGACATTGAACATGAATGAGTGTTGGACTTTGTCAAAAGCCTTTTCTGCATCTATTGAGATGATCATGTGGTCTTTAGATTTCCCTCTATTGATCTAGTGTACTACATTAGTAGATTTTCTGATATTGATCCATCCTTGCATCTCCGGGGTGAATCCTACCTGGTCATGGTGTATGATCTTCTTGATTATTTGCTGTATTGTATTTGCTAGGAATTTAGAATGTATGTTCATAAGGAAGATTAGCCTGTAGTTGGCTTTTTTAGTTGTGTCTTTCCCTGGTTTTTGTATCAGTATAATACATGCCTCCCGGAATTATTTTGGGAGAGCTGTTTCCTTTTCAATTTCATTGATGAGTTTGAGGAGTGTAGGGAGTATATCTTTTGTGAACTTCTTGTAGAACTCAACTGTGAATCCATCAGGAGCTAGCTTCTTCTTTGTCAGCAGGCTTTTTGTTAGATTTCATTTTTCATTGGCTGTTATTGGGTTATTGAGATTTGTTATATCTTCTTGATTCATTTTTGGTAATTTGTACCTTCCTCAGAATCTGTCCATTTCTTCTGTGTCTTCTATTATGTGAGAATAAAGATTCTCAAAGTAGCTATTGATAATCTGAATTTCCACTGGGTGTGTGATTGCTTGTATTTCAATTTTCATTCCTTATTGCTTGTATTTGAACTTTTTCCCTCTGTTTGATAATGTTAACTAGGGGCTTATCAATTTTATTTAGTCTTTCAAAGAACCTGCTTTTTGTTTCTTTAATTCTTTGACCTGTTTTCTTCATCTCAATTGAATTGATTTCTGCTCTAATCTTTATGATTCCTTTCCATGTTTGGGTTCTGGGTTTGGTTTGCTCTTCCTTTTCTACATGTGGGAGGTGCAACATTAGGGTGTTTATTTGTTCCTATTCTGTTTTCCTAATGTGTGTGCTCATAGCTATGATTTTTTCCCTGTGAGAATTGTGTTCATCACATCCCATAAATTCCGATAAGTTGCGGTTGAATTTTCATTGAAGTGTATTTTTGAATTTCTTGTTTAATTTCATCTGTGACCCACTGATTGCTGAGTAAGGTGTTTAATTTCCACGTATTATTTTTTTTTTTCTGGTTTCTTTTGTTGTTTATTTCCAGTTTCATTGCACTGTGGTCAGATAATATGCATGGAATAATTTCTGTTTCCTTGCATATACTTAAGCATGACCTATGTACTATTATGTGGTCTATTTTAGAAAATGACATATGTAAAAAAAAAAGAAAATGACTTATGTGCAGGTGAAAAAATAAATGTGAATACAGCGGTGGTTGTGTGGAACACTGTGTATATGTCCAGTAAGGACATTTATTTATTTATTTATTTATTTATTTTTATTTTATTAAAATACAAATGTCAATCAGACAGTTTCAAGACACCTTAACCATACAGATTCAATGAATCAATACATTGTGAACTGTTTTCATAACGTTTTGGTATTGTACAAGGTGCATACATGATATTATATTTACAGATATTATTTTAGCAGATATATCTTATCAGTGAATTAAGAGTGTAGTTGCTTACTTATCTTACTTTTTTATACCTGAATTATATCAAAAATTCAATAATTATTTACCGAGTGGATGACCATAGTACTAAAAGCCGACATAATATCCTGTCCAACCACCCTTAGTGCAGATCTTGCCTCTAATAGAATTATGTAGAAGCACAGCGCTATCTATCCCAACTGTACTGTCTATACACACACTTCATGATTTTTTCTTTCTACACCCCTTCCTTTGTCTACACCTGTCAAAAGTGGGCATTCTATTGACATTCAACTAACTTAGGTGCTTGAACTCGACACCACAATCCCACACAGCCCAGCATTCTGCAACCATAGTGAGTTATTCAAAGAAATTGTCGACCATATCCATTTACAGCTCAGCTTAATATAATGGGCTCATGATGTATACTTCATTTTTATACTTTTCTGCTGGATGGTTAAGACCTAGGTAGATCAAAACTTATATACCAACACAAGAACTTTATATTTCCTGTGTGGTCATTGAAGTCTTCTCAGGGTTTATCTTGTAGTCCTGTACATTATTCTGTAGTTCCTTTGTCTGTGTCATCCATGTGGATGAGTCACGGCCAATGCTTGACCAGTTTGCTCTCTGTGAGAGCTTGAGAGAAAGTTTTCTCTTCATGTGACTCTCCCCAGGCACACTTTAGAACTTCAATCTCTTTCCTCTGTGG
>PVKA01049238.1:0-13360 GCA_004027165.1 Ctenomys sociabilis | reverse complement strand
GCAGAGTGGAGCAGCAGAGTGGAGCAGCAGAGTGGAGCAGCAGAGTGGAGCAGCAGAGTGGAGCAGCAGAGTGGAGCAGCAGAGTGGAGCACGGCAGAGTGGAGCACGGCAGAGTGGAGCACGGCAGAGCGGAGCAGCAGAGTGGAGCACGGCATATCTTGCTCCTCCAAGAAAGCAACGTGACCCACTGCTCTGTTCTCATGCCTTTGACTAAACTGTGTTAACTTAGATAGAGACACAAATTCCTAGGTACATAAAGCCACAACAAGAAGGGTCTGGCTCCTTAGAGCTTTTACTCTAAACTTGGCACAAACTAAGGATGTCCACTGTCACCACTCCTATTCAATATATTTTTGGAAACATAATTCCAAGGGAATTAGACAAAAGAGATAAATGAAAATTATAATGATCCAAAAGGAAGAAGAAAAATTATCAGTATTCACAAATAACATGATAGTCTATATAGAAGAGCCCAAAAACTCTACTAAGAGACTTATAGATTTAATAACCAAATTCAGTAGCATAGCAAGACACAAAGTCAACACTCAAAAATCAACAGTATGGGACCAGGTGATGGCTCAGTGAAATAAGTGCCTCCTTGGCAAGTGCAAGGGCCTGAGTTCAATCCCTGGTTCCACAAAAAAAAAAAAAAAAAAAAAAAAAAATCAACGGCATTCTTGTAACTAAAAATAAACACACCTATAGAGAAATTACAGAAATCATTCCTTTCACAGTAACACACAAAAAGTGAAATACTTACTAATTAATCTAACAAAGAAAATGAAAGATTTATATGGTAAAATTTACAGTGCTCTGAAAAAAGAAATTTTCAGAAAATAGAAAGATATCCCTGGCTCCTGGATAGGAAGAACCAACATTGTGAAAGTGGCCATATTCCCAAAATTGTTATGCAGATTCAATGCAATCTCCAATAAAATATCGTTAGTATACCTCACAGACTTAGAGAATGTGCCAAAATTCATCTGGAGCCAGAGGAGACCTAGAATAGTGGAAGCAACCCTGAGCACCAAAGGAAGGCCAGGAGGTAGCACAGTCCCTGAGAACATTATACTACAAGCTACTGTGATAAAATCCACGTGGTAATGGCAAAATACAGGTTGAGGTTCAGCAGAAGAGATTAGAAGACACAGACAGAACTACAGAAGCGCTCAGCCACCTTATCTTTGATAAAACGGCTGAACATATTCACCAAAAGAAAGATAGCTTCTTTAATAAATGGTGCTGGAAAACCTGGCTTTCTGTATGCAAAAGCCTAAAATCAGGCCCAAATCCCTGCACTAAACTAAAGTAAAAATGTGTCAAAGATTTAAATATTAAAACTGAAACACTGAATTTACTAAGGAGAAAGCAGGTGTAAATCTTGAAGGCATCGGGTAAGTAGAGTTCATGAACAAAAACCAAACATCACAGGAAACAATTCAAAGAATCACCAACTGGGATCTCATCTTTTTTAAAAGTTTCTGCATGTCAAAAGAAATCGCCAAGAGTAAAACAAAACCCATAAATCAGGAAACATTTTTAGCCAACTGTCCATCAGACAAAGGCCTTCTATCTAGATCATATCAAGAATTCTAAAGAATCAGGCTCCCAAAATTCAAAGACCAATCAAAAAATGTGCATCTGAAATAAATATACACTTATCAAATGAAATTTAAATGGCAAGTAAATATATGAGAAAATGTTCAACATGAGTGGTCATTCAAGAAATACAAATTAAAGCAACACTGAGAGTGTATCTCACCCTCGAAAGAATGGTTATTATCAAAAAGTCAAAAAATGTGTTACTCCAGTAACAAATGCTGGAGTGGCATAGGAGGAAAGGAATGCTTCTCCACTGGTGGTGGGAGTTTAGACTGGCACAACCACTATAGAAATCAGTGTGGAAGATTCCTCAAAAGCTCAGGGTTAGAGGTGCCATTGAACCCAGCTATTTCCCTCCTTGTTCCAGAAGAACTAAAAATATCAACCACAGTGGTACATGTACTCTCATATCCAGAGCAGCACAATTTGTCTTCTCTTAATCTTGGAAACAACTCAAATGCCCAGCAGCCGAGGAATGGATAAAAATGATGTGGGAAGGCCTCACACAGACTTAGGATACAGACAAATACTTTTCTTTTCTTTCTTTTTTTTTTTTTTTTTTTTTTGGTACTGGGAATTGAACTCAGGACCTTCCACTTGTCAGGCAAGCGCTCATTCTACTGATCTATCTCCCTGGCCCCCAAATACTTTTCCAGAATGGAACATATGTACTTCTCTTCCAATTTATTTTCTTCCTTTTTTCTTTTTGCATTTTAAGGAAGGATCTACAGAGTGTTCAGAGTCTCACCACTACTACATCAGACTCCTAGTGTTCTGCCTGTTTACAGCCTCCCAAGAGCTGGGATCACAGGCGCGCACCACCACGCCCAGTCTCAATTGCTGTCTCAGGGCACCTTGGGGGTAGGACTGGCATGACAGCCTAGGGATTGAACCCCTGACCCCTGAGTCTTCCAATTTCTATAGAGTTCTCATTCCCATCTGCATAACCTCATAAACCTGGCCTTCAATGTCTGTATTCCTATTGACATATTGGTCTTTACAGCTTTTACAGGCATCTTCCACCATTTGTCTATGCTTTGCCTGTGTCCTAAGATTTTGTTTGAGTCTAACTTTAAAAGTGATGGGTTAATTTATAGGAAGCCTTTCCTGGTCCATATCAAGGTCCAGGAAATTATATTTGTAATCCCATGAAGAAGGTAATGGAATTCTAGCAAGCTAATTCCAATTTAGTACCTTCAATCTAGTATAATTCTTGAGGAGAATAAAGACACTAAGGCATATTTGTAGTTATTGCTAGCCAAAACGTCCTAAGTTCAGTGATGATGATGGCTATACAGAACAAAGGCTATGGTTTGTATCTAGTTATTCCCCCCCAAGGCCTCATGTAAGTTATGGGGCAGCACTGCTGGAGGAGCAAGGAGTGACTTGAGGGGCGGAGCCCGAGAGGCGTGGCCAGATAGACACGAACCACTAAACTGGCCAGCCTGTGCTTTCTTGGAGATGCTGGGAGGGTCATCCAGGACCCGGCAGCGCCCCAGCCTCTCCTCCAGTGTCTTGAAGCCTCCAGTAACTGTGAACTAAATAAACCTTTCCTTCCCTCATTTTGAGTGTTGGGTATAACTAATACAGTAATTATGGGCAGCTAAGAGGTCCTGAGTTCAGCCATGATGATGGCCTTGACCCACAGTCAAGCCCAGGTTTATTAATTCATGATGAAACAAATGGCTTGAAGATAAATTACTGTGAGAATCACAGGAAGTATATGAGCTCAACTTGGTAAGAGGCCTACAATCACCTCTGCAATATGCAGAGACAAAGGTACGCAACAAAAGCAATATAAATAACACAATATAACTTATTTTGCTTTATTTTATTTTACTTTTTTGCCATACCAGGGATTGAACTCAAAACCTTATGCTTCTCAGATGGGCACTTATTTCACTGAGCTATATCCCCAGCCCAGCAGAACACAATTTAGATGGTATCTAATGCTTTGAGGTTGGTGCTTCAGCTCTGCTATGTGATCTTTTAAGTCCAAGGAAGTCATAGCCTCTGTCTCAGGGCTCAGTCGCAGCCAATAGTGGGGAGCACTGGATCTTCAGCATAGCTCATTCTGGATCATACAGTGGAGCCACAGGGAGGGCATTGCGCTTTCTGTCTTTAAAGTCCACCATCAGCACCTCAGCTGGAACAGTAGGTATTGCTTAAAGCCAACTGAAGGCATAAGGAAATGTCCTAGCCAGCTGTGTACATGTCAATACATGGAAATAGGGTCAGGTTCAGCCAAAATACAAGCAAATGTTCTGCCTTCAAGGAAAGCTGCCCAGGTAGTCCTCCATACTAATTGATCTGGTGGAGAAAATTTTAAAATAGCCCAATGTTCAGATATCACAAGTGCTGCTGGCTTGTGTTAGTCAGCTCTACCTTGAGAAGTAAGAACACCAAGGGGAGCTGAATGATTTTAAAATTCTGCAGGTTGGACAGAAAGGAAGCACTTGTAAAGTTGGCACTAAGGAGGGTGTGATTCCTACAAAAATTAACATTAGAGAAAAGAGCAGTACAACAAATAACCACTAAGAAAACAATAAGCAATGGATTAATTATTGAATCTGTCCTACTAATTTGATTTGAAACTGTCTTGTTGCCATTTGTTCTTCAATAAAATTATGGAAAACTAAAAAATGAAAAGAGAGCATTGGAGAATTCTGGGAGAGTGCTTCCCTAGGTTCCACCATCCAGGAGCTCAGCGGTCTGTGCAGCCATGATTCAAAGCAGGGGAGTGTACTGTTTGAACTGGTGACAGACTCTGACATTGATTTTTCAGGCATGCAGCATGAAATTATTGTGAGATCATGGATGCTTCCACTCAGGTTTCAATGGAAGATCTGGGAGGCTGGGAATGTGCTTCTGAGGGCACAACATATGAAGCTATGATAGAGGAATCAAAGGGGCAGTGTAGTGCTCAGGGCGCCGGAGGTGCCAGGGACATGGGTCATCTGCTGAGGCAAGCCCCTCATAACGAGCAAAGCCAGCTCAAGGAAAGACCATCTGGGCTGAGACCAACAAGCCTTTCGGGCTATCTCAAGGCTTTTGGAATTCACATTTGGCCACAACCTGTCCTGGGTGCTGGAGATGAAACTATTTAATGTTTTCCCTGATGGTGTTTGGTCTTGCTTTTGTCCTTCTATCCCTCTAATTCTTTCTTTTTTTTAATGGAAATATTTACCCTGTGCCATTGTATATTGGAAGTACTTTTCTTTTTGATATTTGCAAGGACTCACAGCTAAGAGTTTTCTTGAGTTTCAGAGAGGACCTCAGACTCAGATTTCCCTGCATTGCTAAAAATTTTGAGAGTGACAATGCTTAGAGACGAACTAAATATAGTTTCCATAATGAGGTGACCATGAGCCTTTGGGTGGGGGAAGGGGTAGAATGTTATGATTTATATCCAGAATGTGTTGCAGAACTTTCTGCCTCTTGAGTTTAGAAGTGGGGCTCTGGGATGGCGATTAGATCATGGGCTGCTATATCTACCACTGAGTTTACCTACTGACGAATTCAGGATGAAATGTACTACTAGGAGTGGGGATCCAGCTGGAAGAGGTGGGCTGTCAGTGGCTAGGCCTTTGGGAAATTTATCCCCCCACTAGTTCCTCCTTCTCCCTCTGCTTTCAGGATGCTGTGGCATCAGTGTTAGGTCTGAGAAGCCCACCGCGTGAAGAGAGACTCCAAGAGACGTCCTCTCATGCAAAAGCAAGGGGATTTTATTTTAGAAGCTGTGCCGGCACAGGGTCACCAGGCAACTGGGCCGTGGCGACCCCGAGGCTGGGTTTGTTCGGGGTTATATAGTATTTTTGGTGGGCTAAGCAGCAGGCAGAGTTACAGAAGCCAATCGCATGTGTTAGCTGGGCTTACATTTGAACGGATAGGATGGCTTGTATTGACCTTTACAATAATTGGATGGTGTGGGTTTTTAGGGAGGGTTATTCTCGGAAGGGTCCTGTTGTTCCAGAAATTGATGGTCTCGGTGGGGTTATCTTAAGAACATCTGCAAGCTGTGGGGCACGTAGGGACATCACGCGCTGGAGGGTAGGGCAGTAACCATAGTAACCTTAACAATCTATTGTGACTCAGTAACATGGTCTGTCTGACTCATGGAGTCTGTTTGACTCGGACCTTACATCAGTAGCTTTTCTCTGCCATGGTCTTCTACCATGATGCTCCTGCCTCAGAGCCAGGCAACCATGAAGTGAGCCTCAAAAAACTGTGGACCAAATTAATCTCCCCCTCATCTAAGTTGTGGGTGTTAGGTATTGTGTCATAGCAATAAAAAAAATCAAATCCATCAGTATTTGAACTTGGGCAATCTGGTTCCTGAGCTTGTAGCATCTGTGCTGTTGGCCACACATTGCATGACTTTTATGATTTTATCAGTCACCTTGAACAATGAGAAATTTGAAAGCCAAACGGCATTATCACTGGAATTAGAGGAATGTTCTGATAGCTTCCCTTTCCCTCCATTGCTGAGGGCTTTGGCCCTGGAGTTCTAAGAATGACAGAACATATAGCCCAATGCTGGATGGCTGAGTTCACAGAAACTTACTGGCTGTGTATATGCACAGCATGCAACTCTATGAGTGCTGAACATGGAAATGCAGTGACGAAGCAGAAACTACAGAAGGAGGCTTTGTGGTACCCAGGCTGGAACTGGTTGGTTTAATAAACCTATGGTAGGCAAGGACCTGCAGTCAGCTATTGGGTGGCAGACAGGCACACTGTCAGATGATGATTTCATCTACAGCAGCCAAGTGGGCAGAAGAGCTTGTGGCCCACTCTGTACCTCACAAAGAGAAAAAGGAACATGAGGGAAAGGGAGTGTGCTCAGGCATAAGTATGTTAATTCCTGAGATGGAAAGTTTTCCCTTTTCAGGTACCAAATGTCTCAGATTTTGTCACGGAGAAAGTCTGGAGTCAAGGCCAATGCTGGTCTTCCTCCTCCTTAATAGTTGGAAACCTCACTTGCTCACAGAAACTACAAGTCTGAACACTGTGCTCTGGACAGCTGCACTCTCCAACGAGATGCTTGTTATTTTCTTTCCTTGCATCAATATTTGTTGCTTACCTTCTATTTATGGGGAGTGGCAATTACCATTATGATAGTTAAGTAGGTATCTTTTAAATAAAACTTTAAAATACACCCTAATTAAAGTGAAATTGAGTAAATAGAATGGAGAATAGTACAGCGGAGAGTAGAAATGTAAATGAAGCACTGGAACATGGGAAACACTTCCATAAAGCATATGAGTTTTCCTGACCCATCCACTGTGGCCCAAGGCATTAACTGAGGACATCAAGTCTGAACATTAATACTACCGAAGACATTCAAAAGGTAAATATCACCAAAAAAAAAAAAAAAATTAGGCACAAGGACCAGAGCCCTTGTAATGGAATCAATTATATAGAAAATACCAACAAGTAGAAAAACACACATACATAAACCAGTAGTCTAAGTAATGGTCCTTGTTCTTCCTGCCATCCGAGGCTACAAACAAAGGTTAATTTTGAATAACAGAGGTTGATTCACTATCCTAGTTGTAATCCTTTTGGGGTTTTAGGTTATATATTTTGTTGCCTCTTTCTCGCATATGTTTTGGTTGCCTACTTTAGGTACCCATTTCCTTTCTTCAAGGTAGTTACTGTAAGAGATTTTTACCTACATGGCCCCAGTACAGAAATTTCCTGGGCTAGGGACATGTCCCAACTTGCAGGTTTTAAAAAGACATGTCCTAATTTGCTGCGGTCTGATCTATGTCCCCATCCTGCGTTTCCGCATACTTCTCCCCCTTAGGTAATCCTGACAAAGAGGTAAAGAAATTTGCAGAATGCGCCCTGGCCAGACATCTGCTGTCCATATTAGGAAATATCCTCACAGCTCAACTCTAAACTTCCTCATAAATATCCCCACCAACAATTGTAAAAGGAGCCATTTAAATTAACCAATGCCATTCTCTTCTGTAACCACCCTCACAAAACCCCTCCTCCCTTTGTCTTTGGGCTTAAAAACACAGCCCAGGGTCAGCTCGGGGCTCTCAGTCCCTGTGCATTCAGGGAGCCCCTTGCATGCATGGAAAATAAAATCCCCTTGCTTTTGCATGAGAGGACATCTCTTGGAGTCTTTCTTCACGCGGTGGGCTTCTCGACCTAACATTACAACACAGCGTTTAAAAAAGAACATAACTTTGCATCTAGACATATCTGGGCTCCAACACCCAGGTATCTAGATGTATCTAGGCTCCAGCACCCAGGCATCTGGGGTATACTTCTGGATGACTGCCAACCAATTACTTAGGCTCCTGGAACCTGACTTCTTCCACAGTACAGTGAAGATGGCATGAATAGCAGATTCAGGCTGGAAAAGAGCTGCTCACCACGCCTGACAGCAAGCACAGCAAGTTCTCACAGCTGGGGTCTCACGTACAGTGTTACACGAACTGGATTTGGTGCTCAGTGTTTTGTTGCCTGGAGTCCTATCCGCTGCCACACTGAACATGTAATCTAAGGGCTCAGTCTAGGACTGTCCTCTCCACCCATAAGTCCTAGAAATCCCCTCACCTCTCAGAAAAACACCTGTCTAAATTTTGGACAAGAAGAAGACGTCCTAGCTAGCTGGCATCAAGGGATCATTAATTAATGGTTTTTATCCATTATGAGCAGGGTGCTAGGATTAGAGGCTTCTGAAAGCACACAGCAGTATAGAGTGTGAAAATGCATAAGTGTTGACATATACACAGTAAAACCTTGCTGAATCAAATTAATAAGATTTCAACAACACAAAATATAACATTTGGCTGTGGTGGGCTGAATGGGACCCACTGATATATGAAGCCCTGATCTCCAGAAGCTGTAAATGTCCTTTTTCTTTGGAAAAGGACCAGCATAAGTAGGATTATGTTAAGGAATGAGGAGTAGGAGATGACCTTGAATCTTCGGTCTGGATTATCGCCCCTCAGTGCTACCTCAGGTACTCATATAAGAGAGATGAAAGGAAAGTATGCATGCAGAGAAGACAATGTGGGGAGAAGGAAGAGACAGGAGTGACACGGCAACCTGTGTCGGGGGCAGGGGGCACCTCCAGAGCCTGGGGACAGAGGGAACCTTCTTCCCAAGAGCTGTCTAGGGACAATGGCCCAATCACACCTTCATTCTAGCCCAGGAAGCCTGAGCATAGACTCTAGCCTCTGAATTGTGAGGGAACAGTTGATAACCTAAGCCATCCAGCTTGCTCTGGTGGCTGTGGGGAGCTGATGCTCATAACATTGGGCTCCGCAGCTCAGCTCTCAGATAAACAAGGACAGAACAAAATTTTCACCCTAATGCCACAAATTCCTAATGATTCCTAATGATCCAATTTCAAAAAATTCCTTTGGTGAATTTTATACTAAATGTGATACACATTAGAAGAATTCTAAGTAACTGTAAGTCTCCAGTATTCTTATGAAGCCTTGGCCTGTGGGCTCCTACTTGGGTACAGAAAGATCCAGGCACCTGTTGTGAAGAGTTTCTACTGTATTGTTGCAAGCACAGTTAGGCTCCCCTCTGTGTTCTGCTAGGAACACGGTGAATGCCAGACTTACCCCAGCATAGCTACGCATGCTGCTCACGCAGAACACATGGGTTCCATACCCAGCTTTGTGCCCTCCTCCTGACGCAGAAGCAAGACTCTGCCCAAGAACACCTTTAAGAACTATCACAGGTCATTGCCAAAACCTAAACTGCTCTGAACGCCACTGTTACCATGAACGGATGCTCATCACAGCCTTCTTCGCAGCTAAAGCCCCACTGATATTTTCATCCACGGATGATAAAAGCTCTTTATTAAAAGTTGTTATTAATTTGTTCTAACAATTGTCTGCTGGTTTAAATCCACTGGGAATTGTGCCTAGCAAAGGGGCTAGACATGGTTTTTCAAAATGGGATTTTTCAGATCATTTGGCTATGATAGTTATTTCTTCCAAAGCTAAAAGAATGAAGGTGGATAAGGAAAAAAAAAAAAAAAAGAGCTGTTATGCCTCGCTCAGAATAGGAACCAGATCAGCCAGATTGGAATTTGGAAAGCCATTTATTACTGAGCTCAGGGCCCCTCTATCAGCCCTCACTCAGGAAAGGACCAAAAGGCGGCTTGCCCAGGAAGCAGGGAGGGGTTTTAAACTTGGAACCACATTGAGTTTGATAAACAAATTCATTGTCTGACACAAAATAATACTTTCAGAGTCATTGTGACCACTACTCAAACCAAGTTTCCTGGGGCTTTTGTTTCAGTTGCTGGTAGATTTGCTCCTGAGTACCTGCAGGCAGGCTAGCATGGCCGAAAAGTTACCAGAAGTTAAAGCCCTTAACGACCCTATTTACTAAGCGACTTAGTACAGTGGGTGATACATTTACAACAGAAAGCACAAGATTTACATTTATAGCCTAAAATGTGAGTTAACCCATTACAGAGCTGTACTGAATGAGTGGAAAATGGGAAAGGCTGCATTCTTTTCTTAAGATCAGAGGAATCCAAAACATGTAGCAGTGGTTTACCCAACTCTGAAGGAAAACTCTTGCTGGAGGAACACTGTGAAAGAGCTGACTGCCCAGCAAAGAGGTGGCTGCCATGACACAAGGAACCTACAGCTTGAACAGGGCTGGGCTGCTCAGGGGTCCTCATGCTATGAGGAGCAGGCTTTGGGGGGGTCTCTGAACTGGCCCAGCCTTTTAGCTTTTATTTGTCATACACATTGGTCACATAAGATTTTGTTAGAAAAAAATATCACGCTTCTTAGTGTGGTTAAGAAAAATTGAAAAATAAGACTGGTTAATGGTCACTATAATATATAATATGAATTAATATGTTTGTTTCATCATTCTGGCTCCTTGAATCCTTTACAGCAGTAACTATCACTTCAGGTTCTTGAGGCAGTACTGCAGGAGAGGCAGTGTGTTCCTCTCTTCCCAGTGAGAATCAGTGAGGCCAGGCACACATAGTCCTTTTCTTGCAGGCAGCAGAGTTAGATAGAAATATTTTTAGGCAGTCAGGGCCAGGCCCTGGAAAGAAATAATAACAGCAAACAAGGTATCTGCAACTCTGGGGAGGAATGGGGAGGCTCTTGCTGTGAACCAGACCTAAAGGCCAAACAAATGCTAAAAGAGTAACACCAGGAATTGATATTCTAAATAGGTAGTGATCACCTGAAAAGACCCAAGTGAGTCACTAGCCCCCCCCCCCCAGGGGAAGAAACCCTGTCCATATCCTTGCCCGAGTGACTCACTTCCCTGTTTGGTCCTGGGCCTAATCAACTTTACCTGAACAACGGTGCTTGTAATCCCATTGGTTGACCATAGTTTTGTCCCACCCCACCTCCGCCTAAGCAAGACCCCTTCTCTACATTAGTCCCGCATGGTTTTGCCCTATAAAAGTCCCTAAAAGAGGCAGCTTCCGGGGCAACCTGCTTGGGACCCCCTTCTGTCCCTCTCCAACAGAATTTTTTCTATCCAATAAAGTTTTTTTCCTCAACCTCCATTTGTTCCTAAAATTCATTCTTTGGTTTTACACAACAGGAACTCATCAAGGTCAGGTTGTGAGTTTTACTTCCCTGTATCACTTTCCTCTCTTTTTATATCCTGTCACAAGCCATAGAAGAGTGAATTACGAAGAACTCACTTTTATCACCAATACTCCCTCTTTCCCTATAGTCACAGGTCTTCAACTCCAAACTACTCATTTATTTTATTGTTTCTCTCTCTACCTCAAGAAACTTAGATATATGTTTCTTAGATATAGTCCTCCAGGATCAGCCCGGAGAACCATTACCTAGAAAACCTGTTCTCACTAAGCATGAATCAGTAGCCCAAAATAAGCCTTGTGTAAACAGGCTCTTATTTCTTAATCAATACTCATTCATTTCAAAAGCATGGGCTTTGTGCCTTCAGTGTACCAGTTACTGGAAACACAGCCACAATCAGGACGAAGTCCAAAGTCCTTCTCCTAGGATTTCCCAACCTGCTCTCTAGTGTGGACTCCCAAACTTGGAGGCATCCTGTCAAGAAACCAAATGCTGACTGTTAGGTCCAAGATCGGGCGCGGAAGGAAGGACACCAAGAGCCGAGGCCTTGTGGAAGTTCAGGATTTATTCCAGACGCTGTGTCGACACAGGGCCACCAGGCAACTGGGCCACAGTGACCCTGAGCCTTTGTTCACTCAGGATTATATAGTATTTTTGGTGGGCTAAGCAGCAAACAGAGTGACAGAAGCCAATCGCGTGTGTTAGCTGGGCTTACATTTGAATGGATAGGACAGTTTGTATTGGGCTTTGTAACAATTGGGTGGTATGGGTCGTTAGGGAGATTTAGTCTAGAAAGGGTCTTGCTGTCCCAAGAATTGTTGGTTTCGGTGGGGTTATCTTAAGTCCATCTGCAAGCTGGGGGGCACGTAGGGACATCATGAGCTGTAGGGTAGGGCAATAACCATAGCAACCTTAGCAACCTATTGTGATTCAGTCACAAGGTCTGGATGACTCATAGAGTCTGTTTGGTTTGGGCTTCACAGTGTGGGGTCCTAACATTCCCCCCTTTTGGTTTTTTCCATTTTTAATCTTAAAAATGTGACTGGGCTTCTTGATCTGGTAAAAGTTGGTATTGTTGCCTGATTATCATGAGCTTGATAGAGGACAGTTGCTCTCGGCCATATGTAATAAGCTTATTAAGGAGGCATGGCCCTATAGTGAGGGCTAGTATGAGAATCAGGAGTGGCCGAGCCAAAGTTGAGAGGAGTGTAGTCAACCATGGGGAACGATTGAACCAGGACTCAAAGAGCCCTTGTTGTTGTTGCCTTTCTTTTTCCCGTTGCTGTAACCTGTCCCTAAGTTTGGACATAGAATCTTTAACTACCCCTGAATGGTCTGCATAAAAACAACATTGTTCCTTTAAGGCTGCACAGAGACCCCCTTCTTTGAGAAAAAGGAGGTCTAGCCCCCTCCT
Source organism: Ctenomys sociabilis (assembly GCA_004027165.1). NCBI lineage: Eukaryota > Metazoa > Chordata > Mammalia > Rodentia > Ctenomyidae > Ctenomys > Ctenomys sociabilis. The sequence continues at coordinate 778 of PVKA01049238.1, read as the reverse complement.
GTTTTGGAGGACCACCTCAGATAGGGAAGTGAGGGAATTCTGTAAGGCTGAAATGAAGGTTTCTACGGCTTTTAGGTCAGTATCTATGGCTTGTTGTAATTTAGATGAGATGTGCGTGCCTTGAACTAGGGCTGCAGTCCCTGTAGCTGCCCCTGCAGTGGCTAGTGCTCCCATAATCATCGCCAAGGTGAGGGTGATTGACTCTCTCTTCAAGCGGGTGGTCCCTAACTCTAGGTTGTCTATTTCCGGAGAAGTGTGAAAATATATTCTGGGGTAGACCTTGGCCAGGACACAGTAGTCTTGGGTGATATTGAATACATTGGCGGAGAGGCAAGAGGTTAACCCAGTATTGCAGGCCCACCGAGTGTCGTTGTGGGGGATCAGGTACTTTCCCAGGAGTCGAGGGGGGTGTTGCGGGCCATACAGAGGTGGGAGAGAGCACTTGGGAAATTTCCTATACAGAGCCCTGGGCCAGTAACCTGGGAGAGCGTAAGGTGGTGCTAGGTTCCCCAGGTGCAGGACAAAGAAGAGGTTGAAGTAGAGAAAGTGCCATTGAGTGCTATACCTTCATAGTAGGGCGGAGAGGCAGACAGGCAAAGCCAACAGGACTGAGTGAGGTTGGGGTTTGAGGCATTTAGAGTTGTATAGGTCCCCAAAATGAGATCATATAGAGTGTTAGGGTCTGTACTGGCAGGGGGTTTTGTGGGGGTAGTAGACAGCGGAAGTGAGGTGTCTGTGAAGGGAGACAAGGCAGGAGGTGGTTGGAGGACTGGATTAG
>PVKA01049237.1:0-13347 GCA_004027165.1 Ctenomys sociabilis | reverse complement strand
GAGGGGTAGGGGAGGTGGGAAGCTCTCTCACACCCTTCCTGGGCCTTGGCTTGGGCTGGATCTGGGGGTCCTGTGAATATAGCAGAAATTCTCACTTGGCGGGCATGGGGCAGGGTTGTTGGACTGGTGGAGGTGTTCCAAGGGCACAAAAGGGGGTCTTATGCTGCATGCCTGGGTTTGGACTGGTCAGGTCCCTATGGAGCGGGTAGCCAGAATGTCTCCCACACACTCCCACAACACATATTAATACCTTTGCTTGTCTTCTTTCTCACCCCTCCCTCTACCCTCCAATACATCCGTTTATCCTTCCTTTTCTAGTTTGTCCATGTGCTTGACAGTAGCCATCCAAATGGGTGTGAAGTGGCATCACGAGGTTTTGACTTGCATTTTTGTAATGTTTAGTAATATTTGGCACCTTTTTGTGTATTTATTGGCTTGTTGTATAGATCCTTGAGGAGATGTCTTTTAATATTCTTAGCCCACTTTTGAATTAGATTATTTGTGTTTTGCTGTTGAGTTGCACAAATTTTTAAACTATTTTTAATATTAACCCTTACTACTTATATGACTTGAAAATATTTTCTCTCATTCAATGGGTCGCATTTTAATTGTGTTAACAGTGTCTTTCTGTGCATAGTAGTTTTAAATTTTGACATAGTGCTTTTTACGTACTTTTCTTTCTCTGTGCTTTTGGTATCATAGTCACTGATTCACTGAATCATTGCTAAGTCCAATGCCAAGAATCTCTTCTCATACTCTTTCTAAGAGTTTCATAAAATTTTTTTGTTTCATTTTGAGTTAAGTTTTTTATATGGTGTTACAGTTGGCGCAACTTCATTTTATTGTCTGTGGATGTGCATGTTCCCTAATATTGTTTACTGACAGAAGCTGCCCTTTCCCCATTACATGGGATGTCTTCCAGGCTTGTTGTGAATCATCAGGCCATGCTGGAGGAATCTGGTTCTGTGATCTCTGACTTAGCCCAGTGCTCTATATGTCTGTCTTCCTCCTCTTGCTGTTTTGCACACCTTAATCTTTATAGTAAGTTGTAGTGTCAGGAAGGTAGAGACCTCCAACTTTATTTTTTAGAGATTTTTTGATTATTTAAGATTCTATACAAATTTTTGTCTTAATCTTTCTCTTTCTGAAACAAAAGTGTTAGTATTTTCAAAGACATTGCATTGAGTATGTAGATCTTTGGGAGCAATACTGACACTTTAACTATGGTGAGGGTTTCAGTGTGTAAACGTGGGTTATTTATTCACCAGGGTCTCCTTTAATTTGTTTCAGCAATGTTTTAGAGTTTTTACAATGTGGGTCTTTCATTTCTTTTGTAGGGCATTTTTTTAACTGAGGTGTTTTTTTTTTTTTTTCTAATGCTACCGTAAGTGGAATTGGATTCTTAGATTTTTTTCTTGTTTTGATTGTTAAAGTGTAGAAATTCCATTGACTTTTGTGTGTTGATTTTTCTTATTTTCTGTTTTGTTGAATTCATTTATTAGTTCTAAAATAATTTTCCTTCTTTGTCTCTATGCATCTTCAGAGTTTCCTGTATACATTGTTTTACCATCTGTGTACAAAGACACTTCCACTTTTTCCAGTGTGGATATTTTCATTTCGTTTTCTTATCTAATATTGCTCTGATGAAAACTTCTGGTTCAATAGAGTTAATAAAAGCAAACAACACTGTCTTATTCTTGATCTTACAGGAAAAGCTTTAGTCTTTCTGCATTGAAAATAATGCTTTCTGTGGGGCTGACTGGTTTTCATGGACCTCCTCTGTAGCCTTTTTATAGGACTCATACTTGTTGAGCTCCTTCTAAAGCTACAGTCTGAGGTGGGTCCTTTCTATATACGGCCTGTTTAGAAATCTCAAAAGCTCAATAAGAATGTATTTAACTTCTTATCAAATGGGGAAACCCAAGATTCTTAGATATCCAATAAATTGCCCAAATTTGAATAACAAGTAAATAACAAAACTATGATCTGAACTTCATTGATCTCATGGTCCCACAATGTTTCTAATTTTCTAGATGTTCCTTGTGAACTGGACCTGGCTTCTCTAAACTTACACTTCATTTTTCCTTCTATAGTAACAAGCAGAGTTAGGTTCAACTGCTCAATAGCTCAATAATGCATCCACTGTCAACACAAAAATCTATTTCAAAATATCTCAAAAGCAATCCTCATCCCTGTTGCAAAGTAAAGCTTGGTCTCTCAAGCAGTTGAATATGCTTCTTTCATCTTGGCAGACACAATGCTCAATGGGAGCTCTTGTTGGGGGCCTAAGTGTGAGATCCATCATCCAGGTTGAAATTACAGCTCTCTATCCCCAGCAACCACAGACACTCACAAGTTACTTTTTCCTGAATGGTTCATAGCATTAGCAGTGTATCTGCTGTTTTCTACTCTTTGTGCCAGTAGGCACCCCGGGCATTAATACCAGTGACATGTTGCCCAAAAGAACCAACTGAAAACCTAGTCTTCTTCCAATACTGTGTTTTAGCAGAGTAGAGAAAAACATCTTGGAGTCATCTAACTGATTAGTTTGTCAAAACAACAAAGTAAATGTAACTCTTCTGGCCAGATCCTGGTCTGTAGAACAGACATTTTCAATGGTCCACCTTTGACCCATTGGTGGCCTAGGAAAGGATAGACTACCCTTGGGATGCCTTCTATTTTTACTCATTTTAATGAGAAAAAAAAAGATAAAATAGTAATGAAACAGTTTCAAAACAGGGTAGTAGGATGGTTACAAAATTAATACATTACATATTGTCATCTTCATAGTAGTTATTTAGAGGACAAGGTGCAGACATGATATCTTGCCTAAACAATATTAGCACAAGCTTTAATTCTCAAAGAACTAAGAGAAAGTAGCTGTATCTATCCTAACTCTCTTACATATGCACATATGTTTTTTTCTCTTTTTCTCAGAACAAAATGGTCCTTTATTTACATTTTCATCTCAGGAGTGAGGAAGCTTGTTTGCTTTAGGCACTGGGCCTAGTCCTGCCTACACATATTTGATCGATTTCCTAGCTTCGTGGATCCCAACATATCCCCCTTTTTCATTTTGTTTGTCAAAGATGGGTATTCCACTGCAGTTAGACAAGCTGTACTTGGAGAAGTCTTTAAAAGCCCTTTTCATTCATGAAGTCAGTCTGAAGACTGTAGGAAGTTGAACTGAGCAAAATAAACTGAGATAGCCCAACAGTTCATAGTACTGGATTATCAGCACAACTAGCAATTATCAGAAATTGTTGGCTTGAGCCTTTTGCAGCATATCATGGCATTACTTTTTATACCTCATGGTTAGACTTTTCTTCCAGTTAAGACTGAGTTAAAGAAAGACCTATGTAACTAAAAATGTAACTTTTGTATCTGACAAGGTCAGTCAAATCCCCTCAGAATTTACCCTGGAACCATGTACAGAACCTTGTAGATTCTATGTCAGTGTCAACCACCTGGATGAGTCATGGTCATTACTTGACCAATTTGCTCTCTTGAAAGCCTAAGAGAATTTTTTTTCTCTAGGTGACTTTCCTTAGGCACACTATACATCATTGATCATTTTCCTCTATGGCACCATAATCTCCTTGAGCAGAAAATTTGGGACACTGCTTAGTTATAGGATGTCATACAGAGGTTCTCTTATGTACTGAGTCCTCACTGACCTTGAAGGGCCAGTGCCAAAATATTGGCTATGCTCATAGCCCATCTATATAATTTTTGGTTTGCAAACTGTAGCTGTTAAACATCTAGAAGAAAAGCTTAATGATGTTATTGCCCTGTAACAGAGGCAGTTGAGCTTAACATTACTATCTGTCTGAATATCAAATGCCTTAGACGTTATTTTCTAACAACCATGGATATTCTAAAATTTAAATCCATATGGAATGTGAAAAAAAAACAATTACACATTTTTACACAGAAATTTAGAAATCAAACCGTATACATTTTAGCCAGATAATCCTATTACATTTTATTCTTGTTTCTTGTTTTCTTTTATTAACTCTTTAAAAATGAACATTTACTTTAAAAACAGTATAGCAATAATTGATGTGACATTTGTTCTTCTTATTTAAAAGACCAAAATGATCTATTTCAAGCATTGTTTTAGTAGTACACATTACTATCCTCAGTGTGGTTCCTTAGTTCTTCCTTAGTTCACAGATATCAGCATAGTTAGTCAGGGTGAGAATTCTATCCATTAACTGCTATTTTTAAAAACCTGGAAATTCTTAGGACCATTGCCTTAAGCACCTTGTTTATATAAATGTATGGTTTTACCACTGCTATATTTCCTAAACTTTCTTCTTTCTCTCTCCTCGTTGTTTGATTCTTAAGTTCTTGTTTTCCATTGTTATACCTTTCAATTTTTTTCTTCTTTTGAGTTCTTACAATAGGGAGACAATACAATATTTGCACATGTGGGTCTGGTGTATTTCACTTATGAGTATAGCTTCAAGTTGCATCTACTTACCTACAAAGGCTTTGAGTTTCTTTTTTTTTTTAATAACTGAGTAATACTTCATTGTATAAAAATACATCTTTTTCATCCATTCCTCATGTGATGGGCATTTTGGTTGTTTCCAAGATTTGGTTATCACAAATTGTGCTGCTATAAACATAGGCACACGTGTATCACTATGATATGATGCTTTCAGTTGTTTTGGAAAATTCCTAATAGAGGGTTACCTGGATTAAATGAGATTTCTAGTCCTAGGTTTTTAAGGAGTCTCCACTCCGATTTGATAAGGGTTGCACCAGTCTACATTGCTACTAGCACTGAAAAAGGATTTATTTTTCCCTGCAGCCTCTCCAACATTTTTTGCTGGTTGATTTCTTTATGACAGCTATTCTTTCTGAGGTGAGATGGTATCTCAATATTGTTTAATTTGCATTTCACACATGGCTAGAGATATGGAGCACTTTTTTCATGTATTTGATTGCCTCTTTTATTTCATCCTCTGAGAAGTATGTGCTCATCTCAGATGCCCATTTTTGGATTGGGTCTTTAAATTTTGGCTCCCTAATGTTTTTGAGTTCTTTATAAATTCTAGATAGAAGACCCTTTTCTAAGTGCTTATTAAGATTTTTTCCAAATTTGTAAATTGTCTTTTCACTTTGTTGTTAATTTCCTTGGATGTCCAGAAACTTCTCAGTAAGAGGAACTCCCAGATGTTAATTCTTTCAACTATTTCCCGTGCAGTTTGAGTTTTGTTCATGAACTATTTTCCTACTCCTGTGTCTTCAAGATTTCCACATTTTCTCTTCCAGAAGATTTAGTGCTTCTTTTTTAATGTTTAGACATTTAATCCATTTTGACTTTAGTGCATGGTGTCAAGTTTTAGTTTTTGGCATGTAGAGAGCCAGTTTTCCCAGCGCCAACTGGTAAAGAGGCGATCTTCCTTCTAGTAGGCATGTTTGACCCTTTTTTCAAAGATAAGATAGCTGAGTGTGTTTGTAGTTGTATCTGCATCTTCTAATCTTTTTCACTGATCCTCAGTTCTATGTTTTGCCAATACCATGTTGATTTTATCACAGTAACTTTGTAGTATAATTTTAAGTCAGTCAATGCAGTGCCTTCTGCCTTGTCTTCGTTGCCCAGGATTGCCTTTCCTATTCTAGGTGTTTTCTGGTTCCAAATAAATTTTAGGAACAACTTCTCCAGGTCAGTGAGGTATATTTGTGGTATTTTGATAGGGACTGCATTAAATCTGTACAACAATTTTCGGAGTATGGTCATCTTCACAATGTTGGTTCTTCCTATCTAGGAGCAGGGAATATCCTTTGATTTTATGAAACTCTATACATACTCTTTTTTCAGAGTGCCACAATTTTATTAAATAGATCTTTGACTTCTTTAGTTAGATTAATTCCTAAGTATTTCTTTTTCCACAGTACTATTGTAAAAGATATTATTTCTCTAATTTCCCTCTCAGTGTGTTTGTTATCTGTGTAGGGGAATGCTATTAACTCTTGGGTACTGACCTTGTATTCTGCTATTCTACTGAATTTGTGTATTAATTCTAGTAGCTTCTTGGTGAAATTTTTTGGGGTCTTCCAAGTGAAGTGTCATGTCATCTGCAAATAATGATAGTTTAGCTTCTTCTTTACCTATTTGTATTTCTTTCATTTCTCTCTCTTGTCTGTTGGCTCTAGCTAATGATTCCATAACTATATTGAATAGGAGTGGTGATATAGGATATCTTTGTTTTATACCTGATCTGAGAGCAAAATATTTCAGTTTTTCCCCATTTAGAATTATGTTAGCAGTTGGATTGTCACAGATCACTTTTATCAGACTGAGGTAGAGTCCATCTATTAGATTTGTAGATCTGCATATGTTGAACCATCCTTGTATCCCTAGGATGAATTCTACCTGGACATGTGTATAATTTTCTTGATGATTTTCTGTATTGTATTTGCTAGGATTTTACTGAGGGTTTTTGCATCTTTGTTCTTGAGGCAGATCAGCCTGTAGTTCTCTTTTTTAGTTGATTCTCTCGTTTTGGTATCAGTATGATATTTGCTCCCAAGAATGATTTTGGGATTATTGCTTCCTTTCCAATTTCATCGAAGAATTTGGGGGAGTATTAGGATTATATTTTCTGTAAATTTCTTGTGCAATTCCACTGGGAACCAATCAGGACCTGGGTTTTTCTTTGTTGCCAAGTTTTTTTTTTATTAAATTTTTTATTTCATCGGTTGATATTAGGTTATTCAGAGTTCTTATATCTTCTGGATTCAGTTTTAGTAATTTGTATCTTTCTATGAATCTGTCCATTTCTTCTGTGCCTTCAATTCAGTGAGAGTAAAGATCTTGAAAGTAGCCATTGAAGTTCTTCTGGATTTCCACAGGGTCTCTAGTAGTTTCTCTCTTTTTGCTCCTTATTGCTTGTATTTGAGTTTTTTCTTTCCTCTTTTTGATGAGATTAGCTGGGTGCTTATCAATTTTATTTAAACTTTTGAAGAACCAGGTTTTTTATTAGTTAATTCTTTGTACTGTTTTCTTTGTCTCAATTGTATTCATTTCTTCTTTAATCTTTATAATTTCATCCTTTCTTTGGGCTTTAGCCTTCATTTGCTCCTTTTTTTCCTAGACACTTGAAGTGTAGCATATTTATTTGTTCTCTTTCTGTTTCCCTGATGTGTGACTTTAAATCTATAAATTTGCCTCTAAAAACTGCTTTTATTGCATCCCACAGCTTCCAATAAGTTGGGCTTGACTTTTCATTGAATTGTAGATATTGTTTAATTTCGTTGGTTGCTGAGAGGGGTGTTATTTAATTTTCATGTATTTGTGGTTTCACTGCACTATAGTCAGATACTATGCATGGGGTAATTTCTATTTTCTTGCATATACTTAAGCATGACACATGGAGTAGTATGTGCTCTATTTTATTTTTGGCAGAACCAGGGATTGAACTCAGGCCCTTGCGCTTGCCAGGGAAGCACTTATTCCATTGAGCCATCTCCCCGGCCCCTGTGCTCTATTTTAGAAAACAACCCATGTGCAGCTAAAAAGAATGTGTATTCAGATGTGGTTGGGTAGAACACACTGTATATGTCCACTAGGTCCATTTGTTCAAAGATTTGGTTCAGTTTTGATACTTCTTTGCTAATTTTTCATCTGATTGATCTATCCTTTAAGGATAAGGGGGTGTTAAAGTTACCCATTATGATTATGGATATTAGATTTTTCATGTCCATTTAGATTTGTCTTATATAGTTGGGTGGTAGATATTTATGACTGTTACCTCTTCCTTTTGTATTTCCCCCCTAAACAGTATGCAGTAGCCTTCTTTATTTCATTTGATCATTCTTGGTTTTGAAGTTCAGATTGTTTGAGAACAGGATTGCTACCCTTGCTTTTTTCTGAGGTCCTGGAGTGTGTAATATTGATTTTTTTGTCCTTTGACTTTTAGCCTGTGAATTTCTTTATAAGTATGTTTCTTGTATATAGCATATTGTTGGATTTTGCTTCCTAATCCACTCTGCCAGTCTATTTCTTTTAATTGGTGAATGGATTCCTTTTATATTGATTGTTGTAATTGAGATGTGTTGCCTAATGTTTGACATGTTGTTTCCCTGCTGTTTGTTACCTATTTTTCTCCTGTGTTTAATTGTTTGCACTGTTTAGTGGGTTCCTTCCATTCTCATTCATGGAGTTCTGGTCATTGTGGTCTCTCTCTAGGCCATCTTTCAGTAGCCTGTGTAGGGATGGCTTTGCTATCATGAAATTCTTTAGTTGTTCTTTATCATGAAAATATTTCACTTCCCCATTAAACTTGAAAGAGTTTTGCAGGGTATATCAGTCTGTGTTGGAATTTATTTTCTTACAAGACTTAAAAGTACTTTGCTCCATGCTGTTCTGGACTTCTTGGTTTTTGAAGAGAAATCTCCCATTATTCTGATGAATTTTCCTTTAAATGTGATTTGTTTCCTTTCTCTAGCGCCTTTTAGTATACTGTTCTTGTGCTGAGTTTCTGGGATCTTGATTATTATATATCTGGGTGTGGTTTTAATTGAGTTGATGTTATTTGGAGTTCTATGTGCTTTGTTAACTGCATGTCAGATTGTTTCCCCATATTTGGGAAGTTTTCTTACATTACTTCTGCCCATATTATTTTTATATCTTTTATATTGACACCTTCTTTGTCATTGATACCTATTAGCTTAATGTTGTTCATCTTTGCATTGTCTTGCAGGTGTTGAATTATTTTTTTTCCCTGCATCCTAGTTGTTTTTAAGAGATCCCTTCTTACTTTTATACTAGCTGCAATGGTGTCTTTGAGGTGTGATAATCTATCTTCACTTTCATTCAAAAGGTTTTGCAGGCTTGTAATTGTGATTTTAATTTCCTGTATATCTCTTTGAATCTGCTTCATGCATCCTATTTCTTTCCTATATTGTTCATTCAAGAATTCCATAGTTTTTCTATTCTCCTCTATTTTTTCACCTAGTGTCTACTTCTGAAGCACTTAGTAATTCTTTCATTGTAGTTATCATTTCTTTTTTTACATCTAAGATTATTTTTGATCTGATATCCTCTATACCTTTCTGTAGTTTTTTCTTTACTTAAGATACTATTTCAGAGATTTCCAAAGTGTGACTTCTAATTTCTTCAATGCTAGTTTCTTCTGCATTTGTTCTGGATGGGCTCAGGGCCTGAGACTGCACTTTGCTTCTTCTCTTTGTGATTTTGTATAGCTCTGTCCTCTGACCTTTCATGTAGAGCTTTGGTGTAGTAGTTACCTTAGCTCCTACTGATATTATTACCCAAGGGAGATTATGTGGTTAAGGCTGTTGCAGTTTTGTATTTACAGTACTACAATGAGCAACACTAATAATGGGTAGTGAGATTGAGCAACTGACAACCTTTTGGAATTAATGGGTTTATATTTTAGATCCTAAGGGCCAGTATCATGACTGTATAGCTAGCAGATATAAAATTGGGAATTTGTATTTAAATTAGTTACCTTAATATCTGTCTGGCCACCTCCCCTTGATATACCTGGAGACTTCCAGGCAGACTTTCACCTTGGTTACTTGTTGCCCCCCTCTTGACAGAGAGAGAAAGAGAGAGAGAGAGAGAGAGAGAGAGAGAGAGAGAGAGAGAGAGAGAGAATTTGGGTCTCAGCAGTGTGTCTCAGTTGGCTGGATCTGGATCTACCAAGTTTGAACCCATCCAGCTGGTCCTGGTTTGGGTCTGGCTACTGTGTTTGGTTTCTTCCTGCTGCAGCCCTGGGAAGTAAACCCTCTGTACCCCACTGGCAAGATGTTCTGCTCCTGGATTACCTGGCTGGGTCTTGCCCCTAGTCTCTGTTCTGGGAGTTCTGCTGCAGGGTTCCACACCAGGCCTGACTGCTTCCTGGAGTCAGGAGGTTCTAGTGGGGTGCACGGCCTGACAGCTGGCTAGAGTCGGTAGGTAGGAGTTGGGAGTTGGGAGTCAGGAGTCGGTAGGCTGGGATACCTTCTTTGGGCTCTGACCTTTGCAGAGGAACAGAATGAGGTCAGACAGAAACTCTCCCACATTAGAATAACTTTATATGTCATACTTTCTACAACATCTTGAGTACAAACAATTCTGTTTGTTTGCTGTAAGAGCAAATGACTACCATGTGTTGGGCCATTTGTTTTGATTTTGGTTTCAGATGGTCACCATAATAGGAAAAATAAATTAAAAAGTCAAAAGCACTTTCAGAATATAGCTCTGGGTACAATTCTCTGTGGGAATGTTTGTGTGTGTGTGCCTGCAAGCTTGTTATATGTATATGTGTCTTTTCCAGGACAATATCTCCAGATGTTGATTAAAATTTAAATGCATGTGGAGCAATAATTCATAGGCCCCTTCATTTTCTTCTAAATGCACATGCACTTTGATTTGGGTGATTCAGCCAGACCGAGACTGCCCAGAGGGTCAAAAAATGGCATCAGTGCTTGAGACAGATGCCTGAATGTGGAAAGGGAGATAGGACCTGAGATGGTCGTGTGCCAGCCTCCACTTGGAAGGGTAAGCTTCCCTGAAGTCCTAGAGAGTTGGCTGCAGCTATGGGGACTCCACTTCTGCTCTTCATCACTGGATTTCTGCCCTGGCTGGGCTGGCTTTTCTTCCTTGTCTGTAGAAGGGCCGTGATGTGGAGGGAGAATGGATATAATGTGCAGCCTGAGGAAAGCAGCTAGGCTTTGTGCAGCCAGTGGACATGGTGTATACTTCGGGGTCAGGCAATGTGGTTTCAGCTGCTTAATATTTGTGTTACCTTAGGAAGTTACTTAACCTTCTGGTACTTGGAATCCTTGTTTGTGAATAGACTTCTGATAATTAGAAAGAACATGCATAAAGCAGTTGGCATTTTTATTTGAACTCAAGGATAGTATTTTTTGCTAATGTTAGCTGGATCAATTCAGCAGTCTTATGTCAATGAGAATATTGGAATCTGAAGTTACATGAACTTGTTCAGTTTCATGGAGCCAGGTGAAGTGAGAGCTAGGATTCCACCCTACTGATTCTTTCCTTAAATCACTTAGAACCTGAGATTTGCAGCAGCTGCTCACATTGGAACTAAAATATACTCTTGCCACTCTGGGAGGCTCAGTAATATATGGCAATATATGAAAATCTGCAGAAGGACTCACACAAGAAATAGGGAAATAAAATATTCATATATGTTTGTTCAAGTATATGAGAGTTTCTGTAGTTAGACAAGTGAAGAGCCACACAACATTGCAGTTAGCTCCTGATTATAGGCAAGAGAAGTGACTCAATTTTTTCTGAATTTATAAAACCTTAATTGCAGATATTATTTTGTTTTACCCTTATAGGAGCAGGGTATGTTTGTTTAAAGTCAAATGATATTTTCTCCCAGTGGATTTTCAACTCATAGCATCAGGCATATATAACTTGGGCTCTCTGCACACAAATTATTTGTTTCCACTGTGGAGATGATTTGATTCTAAATGTTATTTGGATGACTAGGACTTTCCTATCAAGAGTAAGTAAGCAGACGTGCAGAGCAAAAATCTCTTCTGCTTACTATTATTCCCCACGTAATAAAATGCCTGGTACTTTGCAGGTACTTAATAAATATTGATTTATCAAACTTCACATGGATTGGACTCCCTTACCTTCCTTCTCTGCTACAGCAAAGGAGACCCAGGAAATGATTCTCTGTCCTTTGGGTTAGGGAAGACATGAAAAGCTCTCACCAGGGGGTAGCCCTGCTGAAAATCCCTTCTCAGAAGCATGGCTGGTCTCATCAGGACTGCTAGAAATGTCTTTGAAATGTTCAGACTTCAAAGACTTCCTGCCAGCCTCAGCCAACCTGACCATGCAAAACCCACATGAAAGCCTGGCCTTCTGGAGGACCTTTCTCTGACCACCCAGTGCTGTTTAGTCTGCCTTTCCAGAACAGGGAACTACCTTCGTGTGTCTGTTTATGAAATACCTGCCTTTCATTAGAATACAAGGTCTTCTGGAGTGGGTAGAGCATATCATTTTGATCTAATATCTTAGGCAACAAAGAGGTTTAGAGAACTACGGCATCTCATGTAACATACTTACCGTCATCCAGTGCAGCATGCTCTCCCCACACCTCAGTCTATGTGTTTCTTGAGAGCAGGGCTATGGTTCTCCCCCTCTGTATCCCTCATGGGCCCAGTAATAAGTGGCCTTTAGTGCTTGACAAATGATTGCTGAAAGAATCCTGTAGCTCTTTGGTGGCACGTTGACTAACATCTTAAACTAATCATCTTGCAAGTGATCTTATTTCCACTTTTTTTTTTTCCTCAGAGAATGTCAGAGCCAACAGTCCAGCCCTTCTTGAGCAACTGCACATGATCACATGCTCTTCATTTTGCATAGCAGAACTTCTAGTTCACTTTATTCTCTGGAGTCTTCCTTCATTTTTGTTTTCCCCATTTTCTCTACTCCCTATCTCTGTCTCAATCTGCTTCCATCTCTGTCTTATAAAATGAATGCACATAAAATATAAAGCAATCTATTTGAAAGTGTCACTGGTTAAAAATGACCTATCAATAGTAGTCTAACATTTTGCACTGAAATAAGAAAAATTAGCCTAAATCAAGAGGCCTAGATCTCCAATCATGGGACCTTGAGTACCATTCTAGTTCAGTCAGGCCTTTTGATGTCTTCAGATTTTCCAAAGTGTAACTGCTTTTGCCCCTGGGCTGGGGTTGCTGATCGTCAGAGAACAAAGTCGTGATATTACTCTCAAGTGTGGCTTTTCTGTATTTGACTTTATCTTATGAATTCTCTTTTCAGCCCCTAGAGGGCTGTCTCCAGGCTGTAGACTCAAGGCCACCCACAGTCTGCTCGCATGTTTTTCCTGAGACCACACAGTAGGAAAGAGGAACTTGGTGGCAGAAGAAGGGAGTCAGAGAGTTGGCTTCTCCACTCCTCCCCACTTCTCAGGAACCCAATCAGAGGAGGGACAATAGTATTTGAACTCCAAGAAAATAAAGCACAGGAGACAGAGTAGTTGCCTGGCACTAAAGTCCCCATCGGTCACCATGTAGGTCCTCATTTCCCAAGTTAGTAAAACTAAGGCTTAGAGACCCCGTATCACATGATGAAGGCCACAAGAACCAAGGTGGACAGTCACTTCTATGGTAGGCTGAGGAGCCTCCTCTCCTCTCAGCCTTTGCTGCCGCTGGATTCAGTTCTGACCAGCTCCTCACTCTGCTGTCACAGCCCCTGGTGTGGGCTCTTCCTGTCCACTTGAGGCTCTCACTCAGTTCCCTAGTACTCCGTTATTGCATTCTCTCATCTTTGTCAGAAGGCAGAGTTACCACAAATGTGGCCATTGCACCTGGGGTGCC
>PVKA01049236.1:0-13361 GCA_004027165.1 Ctenomys sociabilis | reverse complement strand
TCCGAATTCTCAGATTCTGAGGAGATGGTTTGCAATACCATAAGTGTCCTTTTACAACCCAGTTCATCAGAGTCGTTCCCATTATAGAGCATCGAGAAATTTGAAGGACCCACACTTGGTATTCCGGGAAGCGCATCCATGTAGGGAGTCTTGGGGGGGGTGCAACCTTATCATAATTACGCACCACAGAGGCCCCTGCTCCATTTTGTTCTTTTTGCTATGTTAGTCTCTGCATTTGAGTGTGAGTGTTGTAACTCAAAAATTAAATGACAACGGGACAAGTCCAAAAATTTGAAGTGCTTTATTTTAGCTGGTACCCAGCAGCACCCTCTGAGTCCAAAAGACAGTGAGGAGCCCTGAGTGCAGAAACAGGGCAGCATTTAAACCCAAAAACTGGAGGTTGGAGCAAGCAGGTTACAGAAGCCAATAGCAAATGTTAGTCATTGATGACCTTTATCAGTATTGGTTGAGGGCCATCTAGGGGAACAAGATTTGGGGCAGTTTGAACCAGTTTGGAAGGCAGCTATGCTCACCACTATACCACCAACGCAGGCATTTGAACCAGTTTGATGCCTCAACAGGATGTACATAACTCAGTGGTCAGCCACTTCTTGGAACCCAGGATGTGCGCCCCCCTGTGGTCGGCCGTTTTCCGAAACCCAGGATGTGCGCCACCCTGTGGTCGACCATTTTCTGGAAACCTTTGCAATCATTTGTAACTTTCTCGGAACAGAGGGAGTTGGGTGGGGGGTAGGCACATACAGAACAGGAACACGGCGAGATTAGAAGGGCAACAAAATGGAGTTAATTTTGTCAAGGTGTAACAGTGAGGAAGGCAGAGGTCTTAAAAAGTTCTTAAGTGCAGATTTATATTTGTGCGGAAGCAGCTCTTGAGGTTTAGGAATATCAGCATCTGAAACTGACCTTTCAGATAATTCTTATACTCTTCTGAGTCCAACTGCAGTGGTTCCAAAGCTAAGGAAATTAAACTACAAAGAGAGCATACATGAAGAGGAATTGGTTCCCCATTTTGATGAACACAGCACAGTGTTCTCATAACTTGTTTCCAAACCCTTAAGTTTAAAGCAGCCTTTCCCTTAGGCTGAAACCAGTAACAATGCCTTTTTATAAGGGAAAATGATTCCTTGAAACTCTTTGGTTTAACTTTCACACCAGCTCCTTTGAGTAACATCTGAATAAGACGGGCATACTCATTTTCTACTGAAGCAGACTTTCCCATTACTCTGAGCTTTCCCGGTGGTCTCGCCTGCTCTGGGCGTACGTTTCCCACATGGTCAGGCCTCTCTTAACTCACCCCTGGTCATCTTCCGTGTCCCGCTTTGGGCACTACTTGTTGCATGTTATGGGTCGGTGCCAAAAGAAACAACGAGAAGACCTTCAGAGGTCTCACTGAGATGAATCTCTCTCCAAGTGAGCCACTATTTACTTTTTAATTTTGATTTTGTATCTCACTACACTACTGAATTTGCATACTAAATGCAAATTTAGTTCTTTTTGGTAGAGCTTTCATTGTCTTCCATGTACAGTATCTTGTTTCTGCCAATAATGATAATTTAATTTCCTCCTTTTCTGTCTTTATTTCTTGTATTTTTTTCTCTTGTGAACCTCTTTTTGACCTCCTAAACGCTGGGATTACAGGTGGGCACCAACACTCCCAGGGTGAATCCCTGTCTCACAAGAGAAACCATACTGAATACAAGTGGTGATAATGGGAATCTTTGTCTTGTTTCTGATTTTAGATTGAAAGCTCTCAGCTTTGACCATTTAATATAGTTTTAGCTGTTCTTTTGTCATGGATAGCCTTTATAAGATTCGAGTTTCCTCTAAGATTTTCAATAGAAAGAGGTGTCAGACTTTCTTGAATGCTTTTTATACACCTATTGACATGATCATGTGATTTATGTCTTTAGTTCTATTAATCCAGAGTATTGCATTTATTAATTTACATATGTTGAACTATCCCTGCCTCCTTGGGATGAATCTTATTTAGCCATGGCTTTTTAATTTTTCAAGAGAATGCAAATTAGAATCAAATCAGAAAAAATTACAAGTGATACAGAATTTCATTTAACAAAGTATTATGAATTTCACAGTATTTGTTGTAATACATAGTATTATTACCATTTTAGGCACAATTTTCCAGGTGGAAATTTTTCCTTTATACCATTTGATCCAAGTCTGTATGAAGTCAGATTTTGGAAGTCTTGAGAGGAAAATTTGATATAATAGAAAAAGATAAATATTTTTTGACAGAGTACCAAATATGGTGGATTAAAGGTGGTTGACAAACATTTGCAACACTGTGCATTTCTTTTTATGAAAAAAGTAATTCCTTTCTACTTCAATTTTGTCTTGTGCCCGCTTTTACCAATACAGAGTAAGATGATTGTATGTATGGATTCCACATTCAAAGACTCAACTGGACAACAGTTTTTTTTTTGTTGTTGATATTGTTTTGTTTTTCTCCTGTATTTATGACAGGTTCTGCAGGGTCTTACTATGTAGATCAAACTCATAGTGATTCTCCTCTTTTTGACCTCCTAAACGCTGGGATTACAGGTGGGCGCCAACACTCCCAGGGTGAATCCCTGTCTCAGCGCGGCCCTGAGGGTAGGACTCGCAGGGCAAGTTGGAAATCAAAGCCTGGTCGCTGTGCTCTGCCTAAGCCGGTGCTTTAGCCTGCTGAACTATCAGGCTGGCCCGCCCTGGACGACAGTTTTTAAAAATACTATTTCTTAAGCATGTATAAGTTTATTTTTGTTATTTAATTATTTATGTATTTTATATAGGATCTACAGGGTGTTCAGGGTCTCACTACTAGATCAGACTCGTAGAGATCTGCCTGTTTATAGCCTTCCAAGAGCTGGGATTACAGGCCTGTGCCACCATGCCCACTGTCCATTGCTGTTTTAGCGCGCCCGGGGGCGGGGCCAGCATGAGCACGGATAAATTTATTTGCTGAAATTTACTAAAAACTGATTTAAAACTATATACAACATTTACATTGTGTTAGGCATTATAAGTACCCTGGAGATCATTTAATGTATATGGGAGGCTCTGTATAGATTGTATGCAAACATTATCATTTTATACAGGGGGCTTCACTCTCCGTGCCAAAACTCAGGCACCCAGAAAGCCATGTAAATCCAGCCGAGCCTGCCCAGCGAGTGTATGGGAGAGCTTCTGGCTTTTCTGCATCCATCCCCGGGACCTCTCCAGACCCAAACTCAGGCACACCTTATGAGTGAGACCTTCTACCATGCCCTCTGGACCCCTCCACTCCTCTGGAGCCCCTGCATGCAAGCCTACCCAGTGAGTGAGAACTGTGCTATGCTCTCGAGACCCCTAGATCCAGCCCAAGCCCAGGCCTGGCTAGTGTGTGGGTTGCCCTGTGCCCTTCTGGGCCAGGGGCACAACAGAGGGGCACCACAGGCTCACTGTTGTGCCAGAGGGTCACAACGGGTTCACTTCCAAGGGCTGCAGCAGGAAGGAGCTGGACACAACAGCTAGACCCAAGCCAGGCATGACTGGATAAACTCAGTTTAGAGCTTTAATAGAGCTGCACCTGAATTTCATTAGGTGCTAAAGTTACAACTACACCAAACTGTACACCAAAGGTCAGAGGTCAGTAATATACAAAATGATAAAGACCAGGAGAAAAATGCAATCTTAGGCCTCAAGCCCACCCAAAACAAGTACAGAGGACACTAACTAAGCTGAAATATATGAATTAATAGCATTGAAAGTAAAGAAACAACAGCAGAAAGGTGTAGAGGAACTCAGAGCAGAATGAATTTCTGAAATTAAAAAAAATCTCTGAATTCATAGCATCTGAAGCAAAGAATCAAATGCACAAGGGGCTCAATATTCTTAGATTTTGATATTCATTGGAGTTTTACAAAACACTCCTCGTGATACTAAAGAATAGCAATATCACTGAAGTGAGTGTGTCGTATCAGACTCCAGCTTTAAGGGGATCGAAACAATCATATTGGTCTCCTGGGCCCTGAAATGCTATGTGCTATTTTCAAAACTCTTGCACTTGAGACCATAATCATCGATAAGGCCTTTAGATAAACAGAGAAGGTATTTTGTACTCACTTCCTCCAAGGTACAATGTATGTAAATGAAGCTGTGTGGAGACTCATAGAACAGCCAGTCGCAACTGGAAAGCACCACAGTCTTGCTCAAAATTGTAAGTCACTCAGTTTTGAGGTGTTTCATTATATACTAATGGATAACCAGGGAAGAATTCTCTTTGAAGAAATATCACATTACCACACAACTGCATCAGAAATACAAGGTTGGTTTTAAAAATACTTTGGTAGAAATGTCTTACATGGAAGAAACATATATAAAACACCAACAGAACACTGCCATATGTGAAAAATATTGAATAACCATATAGCCAAATGGTATGATTATGTCTTAAAATTTAAGAGAGACTGTGATACAGGTGGCATAAAAAATGACAAGAATAATGAGATTAAACCAAAGATCCAGAAAGAGGTCATAGATTTCATTACTGATTTTATAAAATATTTGTCAATGAGTAGCTGTTTCATGCAGTGTTCCTTATAGTATTTCATATAGAATAGCATTTAAAATTGAACAAAATTAAGATGCTGAAAAAGCTAAAGAAAATGTGACTGGGCATTCTCTTTAGAAAATTTTCTGGGGGGCAGGGGAAATGGCTTAGTGGAATAAGCATTCCTTGGCAAACGCAAGGACCTAAATTCAATCCCCAGTTTTCAAAAAAACAAAAAACAAATTTCGGGATTAAAATTTTACACCTTTTATGGTAATCATCATACTTAAATATTTTCCATGAAAACCTTTATGTATTATTCTAAAATTAGTTTATTTTCAAAAATACAACCATGTAAGTATTTATTAATACTCTCAGGTTACGATATTAGACAACTGTAAGAAAAGGTTGCCTACAATCAGTTGTTTGGTCTCCTAATGAAGCTTCTTTCCAAGGAATCCCAGGATCCTTAGGTATTTTGTTCCTTTTCTTTAGAAGACTTACTGTTGTCAATATAGTGTCACACAGTTTCCATGTGCAACTCTCATGATTTTGCCAACTGACATTTAGCAGTCATTACCTGTTGGCTGCCAATGCTTCATTTTGCATAATACATTTTTCTTACATAAAAAAGTGAACTGGGGAGATTTTAGGCTGCTGTGCTCCTGTAGGATGACAGTATGATCGACGTTTGCGTAATCCATACAGACTTAGAATGTGAAGAGACAGCCACACGCTCCCACTCTGACATCTCTAAACACTTCAGAGTTACATGCTGCAATATTGAACAATTACGAAAGAAAAAAACACATTATGCAACGATGTATGAGGATAGCTAAAACTAAGTGGAGTTACTATTTACTATAATGATAGTTTTATTATTTCTGGAAAGGCATCTAAAATACCACTTAGTATACCAAGGCAATATACACATTTGGGGGAAAATTGTATTGTAAAAAATAATGCAAAACATATTTTAAGTCATTGAGATTAGCTAAACAGCATTTTGGGTTGAAATTTTCTTATTTTTCTTGACACATTGGAAACATGCGTTTTTCTCCCAGTTTCTACTGAATAATATTCATAACCATAATGTAAAGGAAATATGAATTGTTTGAGTGTGTTAAAATTTTATTAAATTTCTGCTAACATCTACTATTTTTTGTCTTCTCTAGAATATAGCAAGAGAAAAAGGAATGGAGCTGAATATTCCATTATTCCATTCCTTACAAACACTGAACAATCATTAAGAAACACCAAAAATATGAATAAACAAAAAAGCAAATTAGGATATAGATAAAGGGAAATGCGGGTATGATTTACTGCAAATGGAAGAAGAACTAAGAGATGGGGAAGAAGAACTAAGAGATGGAGGGTGGGGGTAGGATGGAACAGAAAGGGTATGTAAAGAAGAATTAAAAAGCATTACATAAATGTATCAAATACCCACAATGGAAATAGTCATTATGTATCACAAATCTGGTCAACAAAATCAGTTTTATAGAAAGAAACAAATGCTATGGAGCAAAAATGACACACAGTCACTGAAATGAAATGAAAGTATAGAAAGCAATTTATGAATTAGGGCTGGGCACATAGCTCAATGGAGTGGCCAGAAATTTTTGAATTAGGGCTGGTCACATAGCTCAGTGTGCAAGCAGGCACAGGGGCCAAAAGTTTGATCTACCCACCTGCCATGCTAGCCCCATCCCCTGAGCACCCTGAGACAGCAATTGAGAGTGGGCATTATGGCTTGCATCTGTGATCCCAGCTCTTAGGAGGATGTAAACAGGTGGATCAGTCTGATATAGCAATCAGACTCTGAACACCCTGTAGACACTTCCCTGAAATACAAAAAAAAAAAAAAAAAAAGCAATAAGAATTGCTGAGTAACATAGTACTATACTACATTAAAAATAGGGCTGGGCATGAAGGTTCACATTTGCAAACTCAGCACAGCAATTGGGCTGTGCTACCTAATGAGTTTAAAGCAGCCTGAACCGGCTAGTGAGACCCTGCCAAAAAAGAGAAGATATTTAAAAATCATGTATTTTATTGTTTATCTACTTCCTTAACTTTAACTATGAGGATATAACCCAATCATTGATTTGCACAATTAAAACATTAGGTGTTTCTTATTCAACAAAAGCAATGTGTGATAGGAATTAAAAGATCAGCATAGTTTTTCAGTGAGGTCACAATTTACTAAGAAATAGACCTAGATGATACATGTATTCTAATACATGAGGCTATAAATCAGATGTAACAGAAGGGTTACAAAAGACAGAAGAAAGTAAGGATTTAGTGGAATTAATGCTGTCTGTAGAGATTTTTCTGAGTAATATTAATGACTTGAGCCAGGATAGTCAAATCTTGGGAAAGTTTTTCATAGAGATATTTTATGAAGTAAGTGATATTCTGGAAACTAAAGCCAGCATACAAAACCCTAGTTAGCATAATGATGTCAAAAAGCAAGGAGCACCAAAGTGAAGATTTGAGTAGACGTAACTCTACTAGTAGCTAAAGACTTATGAGACAACTTTGGAAAATTTCATACTTGCATTGTATGAAATGTAGTTTCTTAGCAGAAACTACATCCTCTTACTTTCATATTTTATGTAAGAGGTTTGTAGCACACGCTAATTTTTCTTATATTATTTCAATTAGCTGTAAGTGAGAGAAAAATAAAACTCTAGGTCAATATGTATCTTATTGGTCACATAAGTCATTATTAAAATGTTGTTTATTGTTTCTTAATTTCTTGAAACCTAACATTTTAGAATTCATATTTTAGGAACAAAATTATGAAGCTGCCAGTTGTTGCTGGAATTTGGAGAATCCAGTTAAGAAATTACTGGTTTTAACCTGTAAAAATTTAGCTTCTAACAATGGAATTACAGGAAGGAAAAGAATATTGAGTATAATGAACACTAGAAATGAAGCAGTTGAGAATATTGTAACACTATTAATTAATAAATCATTATTAATTCAAGTGTACGGTGGATAACATGATGTTTTCTCTGGTTTATTCTGAGTTTGTATTACTTGTTGTGTAACTAGATTATGAAGTTCAGAAAGAAACTACATCCAATTGGTAACATGAAAATATGAGCATGGGAGTTATGTGAGGAGATAAAAGCGATGCAGAGAGTAGTGGATTAAACTGTAGAAATGGGTCTAACTCGATTAAAATGCAGGTAGACAGAAAGAATTAACTGAGGGAATCAAATACGTGGTTTAGCAAGCTCTGAGAATACTAAGAGGAAAAGTGGGTGATGGCAACAGAATCAGCCGGGTGACGCTACACAAATGCCACTGGAAATAACAGTCAGGTGGATCTCTACGAACATAATTTTATTAGCATTTTGAAAGGAGAATTCAATGTCAAAATTTTGAAGAGATTAATGAAAATAAAAAGGTGATTGTAGAAAACTTACAAATAAGATGAAAATTATGTAAATAAGAAAGACATCTGATGCATAAATTGATATGAAAAGATATTTTCTTTTTTTTTAAATGAATTTAGGGTTGTGTCGACAGGGTGTACATGGTCTGAATATGTAGATCAGACTCGCAGTGATTGTTTTGTTTTCAGCCTCCCAAGTGCTGAGATTACAGGCCCACGCCACCACCCCCAGTCTCAATCTCCATCTCAGCATGCCCCAGGGTCAGGGCTGCATGGCACACCGGGAATTGAACCCTGGTCACTGAACTCTGCCTAAGCAGGTGCTTTCATCTGCTGAGCTCTCTAGCTAGTTCTGAAAATACATTTTCTACCTGAAAGTAAAATTGAATAACCACAAAGCAGTGAATAAGCATGAGTTTAATGTTTGATTTTCTATGTTACATAATTAACCTAAAATAAAATGTTCTTAGGATATCACAATTGATTATTCTCATTCTTCATTGTTGCTTCTCTAGAACATGTGGAAATAGTGCACATCTAAGTTGATGTATATTTTGGTCATAGAAGCCGGCTCTAGGCTGCCACGGTCATTCTTTTATTTCCCTGAACAAATGCTGTCTATGTATAATGCTGGT
Organism: Ctenomys sociabilis; assembly: GCA_004027165.1. Lineage (NCBI taxonomy): Eukaryota > Metazoa > Chordata > Mammalia > Rodentia > Ctenomyidae > Ctenomys > Ctenomys sociabilis. Next base: position 4,771 of record PVKA01049236.1, on the reverse strand, counting down.
AGGCTGATTGAATAGCATTATTTATTCAATAGTAAGTGGTAAGTATCCAGTTTGTTTCCCATATGTCACTCTAGAGTAGGCATTAATTTTATTTCTATGTAGTAAAAACTAGGGGCTGTTTATAGTGACTTCAACATTTTTGAAATAAAGGTAAATCTCCTTGCCATTATTTCTAGCTGTTTTGTGGTCTTTTATAGTACTTCATAGATGTTATCTATGGCAATGCATTGATTATTACATGAGTTCAACAAAAATGCAGTCACCAAGTGCCGTCTCGTAACATTAAAGCATTCCATGCTGCCCAAACCATTCTAGCAACTTCCCAGGCAGTGAGAGAATGAAAATTTCTGTACTGTTGCATTGGCACTTTTTCAGCACTCTGATTTTGTTATTTGCAAGAAAGATATTTTTCATGATATATATAATATCCATCGCAAGTGCTCAGCCATGCAGTTGTGGCTTTCCATAATATCATTCCTGTTTTTCAGAAACTGTTTTGTTGGTCTGAGTGATAACCAACAGTGAAATGAAACTTTATATTAGCTCTCTCAGGTTTTCTATCCCTTAATGCAATCTTGATCCATAGGCTTAGCTTGCTCTACTATATGTTATTTTTGTTAAAGAGAATACAAAACTGAAAAAAAATACAGAAATGTTACAAAATTTCACTGAACAAAATAATATGAATTCAATAGTTATTGTTTTGCATAGTTTTGTCTCCAACTTAGTTGTTTAGATTCCCAGATATATGAATGCAAAAGTGGAAGAAGAATGAAAAAAGGAAAAGTTATAAGAATAGAAAAACATGAAAAAGTAAGACAGAAAAGTTAAGAATGAATGCTCTTTCACGTAGACCAGAAGAAAGCCACAGTACAATTATCAAAGCAATCCCTCATGCACTCATGGATATATCTCTTTCCTCTTCTCCCACTCATGTCCTTCTCCTCATGTCAGCAATTACTTCTTTTAGGACAGACTCATTATTTTATCATAGTATCAGTTGTACCCTTCAGATTTCCTTTACTCTTTCAGGTTCTTCCACTGAAGAGACAATATGATATCTGCATATGCAGGTTTACTTTATTTAATTTAAGAGAATGGTCTCTAGTTGAATCCATTTACTGATAAAAGCCCTAAATATAGACTTTATACATCTGAATAATACTCCATGTGTAAAAATACCACAACTTCTTTATCCAATCTTCAGTTGATGGGTTTATGTTGCTTCCAAGATTTAGCTATAACAAATTGTGCTGCTATAAATATAGGTGCATGTAAACTGCTGTGATATGTTTTCTGTTCTTCTGGAAAAATATCCAAGAGGGGAAGAGTGGGTTGGATAGAACCTCCAATCCTAGCTTTCTGTGGAATCTCCTCACTGATTTCCCTTAGTGGCTACACCAGTCGCCACTCCCACCAACAATGGAGAAGTGTTCCTTTGTCCCCACATCCCCTCAAACATTTGTTACTGGTTGATTGATTGCACGTCTAGTGACCAACTATGTTGAATATTGTTTCATATATTTATTTTACTTTTGTATTTCTTCATCCAAGAAGTGCATGCTCATCTCAAATGCTCAGTTTTAAAATTTTTCTCTTCATCTTATATTTGCTTATTTATTTGGTTCTGAGTCTCACCAGGTAGCTGGGAATCACAGTGATTCTTCTGTGTCAGCCGTCCCAGCACTAGGATTACAGGCATGTGCTATCATGCCCGGTTTTGGGGGACAGCACTGTGAACTCAGGGTTCTGGGTTTGGCATGATATGCAGTACCAGGAATCAAACATGAGTCCCTTGCTCTTGTCAGGAAGGTACTTAGACTGCTAGGCTATTTCCCTACCCTCAAGATCCTCATTTTTAGACTGAGTCTTTGAATTTTGGGCGCCTGAGTTTTTAAAACTCTTTATATGCTTTAGATAGAAGGCCTTTGTTAGTGAGGCAGTGTGCTATAATTTTTTCCAATTCATGCGTTTTCTTTTTACTCTACTGGTTATTTCTTTCGATGTGCACCACCTTCAAAATGATGAGATCCCAGGTGGTGATTCTTTCAAGTTATTTCCCATGCAGTTTATTTTTTGTTCATAAACTCCCTAACTGCCTGTGTGTCCTTAAGATTTCTACCTAAATTTTTCCCAAATTTCCTGTTTCTAATTTTTACCCTATGCTGTGAGTTGTTTTGTTTGTTGTTCTTGGAGTTGTGGTCATTCTGACTCCTTTTTAGAATATCATTTAGTACTCTGTGTAGCATTGGTTTAGTCATCATGAATTGCCGCAGTTGTTCTTTACCATTGCAGGATTTTACTTCTCCATTAGTTTTGAAAGATAGTTCTTTAGTTTATATCAGTCTGGGTTTATATTTGTTTTCTCATAAGATTTGGAATATGTTACTCCATGCTCACTAACTTGGTGGTTTGTGTTGAGAAATATCCTATTATTCCAATGAGTTTTCTTTCAAATGTGAAGTATTTCCTTCCTCTAACAGCTTTTTTTGTTGTTCTTGTGTTAAATTTCTGCAATCTTGATTATTGTATGTCTGGGTGTAGTTTTAATTGGGTTGATATTATTTATAATTCTATATTTCTCAGTTACCTGAATGTCAGATTGTTTCCCCATATTTGGGAAGTTTTCTACTATTACTCTATTTTATTATTTTCTCTTATTACTTCTATATATGTTTGTATTTAATGCAGAGTCTACAGGGTCTCACTACACAGATTAGACTTTAGTGATCCTTCCTGTTGTTTTCAACCTCTCAAGTGCTGGAATTACAGGTGTGTTTACCATACCCAGTCTCAATGGTCTCACTGTTCCCTGGGTGCAGGGCTGGAATTTGAGATGAGTGATTTCTAATTTCTTTTATGATTCGCTGTAGGCTTGGGACCAAACTCTCGGCCCCTGTATCTGCCTAAGCAAGTGCTCTAATCTGCTGCACTATCGGTTGGCTGCCATATTGTTTTTATATCACTTGTTTAGCTCCTTCTTCTCACTAATTCATATTAGTCTTAGGTTGTTTATCTCTGTATCATCTCACAGCTGTAGAATTATTATTTCCTGGATCCTTGTGTTTTAAAGAGATGTTTCCATACTAGCTGCAACATAGTCTTCAAGGTCTGAAAATCTGCCCTTACTTTCATTCAAATGGTTTTGCCAACTTTTAATACACTTTTTAATTTCTGCATATCTCTAGAATCTGTTTCATATTTCTTATATTGCTTATTTTAGGTTTTCATAGTTTTTCTATTCTCTATGTTATTTATCAGTGTCATTTTAAGAAACACAGTAATTCCTTAACTGTATTTCTTATTTCTTTTTTTTTTTACCTGATAGATTATTTCTGATCTGATATCCTCTATAGCCTTCTGCAGTTGTTTCTTTACTTCAGTTGCTATTACTTCAGAGATTTGAGATGAGTAATTTCTAATTTCTTTTATGATTCAGTGTTCTGGGTTTATTTTGGCTGGGCTCATGACTTGAGAATGCATTTTGCTTCTTTTTTTGTCATTTTCTCTTTCTGAAAGAAAGAGAAATATAGAAAATATAGAAATCTCTGTATTTTGATTTCTGTGAACTGTGTGCATGTGTGTGTGTGAATATTTGACAGGAGATAGCTGTATCACTGCGATCAAGACCTCTCTGTAAATGGTCTCTGCCTTAGGTTTCTCTCCTGTGTCAGGCATTCTTATTTTGTTTGTGACCAACATTTTGCTTCTCTACTGATTCAGCATGAGATATTGATTTCTGTTCGTCAGTGTTCTCTATCCTTTGGTGTAAGGCTCTGGTCAGGTTATTACCCAAATGCCTCCCACTATTACTATCCAATGGAAAACATGTGGTTAAGACAGATATAGCATCCAATAGGATGCTATATGTATTTACTACTGTAAATATTTAGTAGTAAAATTAGCAATACTAATAACAGCTAGTGAAATTAACAAACTTTTGTGACTAATGCTTTTGAACGTTAGACCACAGGAGCAAACATTTTAGCTATATAACAAAACAGAGAGTAATTGGAGAATTTGTATTTGAGTTAGTTCCCCTGAGTTCTGTCTGTGCACCTGCCCTTTACATGTCTGGCGTCTTCCAGGCAGACTAGTTCACCCAGGTCACCTCTTCCCAGCTCCATGCCATGAGGATCCTCCTGTAGGTCCGGGCATTAGCCTGGGCCCTTCTGGGTCTATCAGTACACCTCAGTTCACCAAGTTTAGTTCCACCAAACTTGAACTCTACTGGCCAAGCCTGGCTTCTGGGCTCCTTCTCACTCCACGCTGCAGAGCTGTTGACTCTCACCATCTTAAATGTTCACTTTAGCCATGAGAAAATGTAAAATATATTCTGCTTTAATTTACTTTTAACTAAGAACTTTCCTAATACAGTATTTCCCAAAATCCAGCAAAATGTGATGCTTACTGCATTACCTATTCATATTATAATCTCTTTTAAGGAATGAATATTTTAAGGAATGAATGTTTAAGTCAGGCATGGTTGCCAGTGCCTCTCATCTCTTGAGCACAGCTTTAATATAAGCCCGGGCTATTTAGTGAGACCCATCTCAGAAAACAAATGAAGAACAAAATTAAAAAAAAAAATGAAGCCTCTACATCTTTAGTATGTCTGAAATACTTCATCTTCATTAAATAAATAAAAAGGACAATAGAAGAAATAATCTAAATTACTCATATGATCATTTTTATCAAAATTTTACAAGATACAATGTTTATAGGAATCTAGAATAGAAGTAAGGTATGACTAGGAAACAACTTGCATTTT
>PVKA01049235.1:0-13362 GCA_004027165.1 Ctenomys sociabilis | reverse complement strand
TTTTGAGACAGGGTCTCACTGTGCAGTTCAGGCTGGCCTTAAGCTCACTTTGTAGCTCAGGCTGGTCTCGAACTCACAACAATCCTCCTGCCTCAGCCTCCCGAGTGCTGGGATTACAGGCATGCGCCACCATGCCCGGCTATCCCTGGCTTCCTTGATTAACTTCAGCCTTAGATTTAGGTCAGAAAGTGGGCTACAAGGTGAAGGGATCATCTTCCTTTCTTTTCTAGTCTTTTCTTAGCTATCTCCTTCCTCACTTTTCCAAAGGACCCAGAGCCCATTCTTCCCAAACAGGTTTCATTTGTTTAAACAGTTGCTTTTTGCATCAGAGGGTGCGATTTATTTCCACAATTCTGAGAAAGGTTTTTTTTTTTTTTTTGTCTTTTTGAGACAGGGTCTCACTATGCAGTTCAGGCTGGCCTTAAGCTCACTTTGTAGCTCAGGCTGGTCTCGAACTCACAACAATCCTCCTGCCTCAGCCTCCCGAGTGCTGGGATTACAGGCATGCGCCACCACGCCCGGCTGAGAAAGGTTTTTGGGTGTAAGTTCATGGAACGCAGCCAGGGAAACAGTGTGAAGCTATGGACTAGGGAAGCTACCTGCCTTCCCAACCGAGAAAGCTGCAGAATGCATCGCTAGGCAGTATCTTAAAATTAAAGAACAAGTAAGAGAGGGGAGGGAGACAACTTGGAGGTCTAAGCACCTGCCTGGCAAGCACAAGGACTGGGGCTCATCCCTGGTACCATATGCTGTGCCGGAACCCAGACATGGTGGCACACGCCTGTAATCCCAGAGCTGGGGAGGCTGAAACAGGAGGATCACTATGAGTTGGAGCTGCATAGTGATACCCCGTACCAAATAAAAGATTAAACAAACAATGACAACAAAGAAATCCCTGGAAAACTGGCCTGCTCTGGCTTGGAAAATGCAAATTTCTGTCACTGTAGCTTCAAAAAACTCAGCAACACAGGAGAGTTGGATTTGGTCACCTGAGAAACTGCTCAAAAGGAGTTACCTTGGGGATCCTGCTCTCTCCTTGTCCTAAGGGCCGCTCAGCCCGGACTTGGCCAGCAGGTGGACTGTGGCCTTGCGTGGGGTAGGAAACCAGTTGGATCGCTGGGGCGGGGCGGCGACCGTGAGAAACCGACTGCGAGGGGCGTGTCCTGAGAGGCGTGGCTAGGCTAATGGGCGTGGCCAGACGAGTCTGGGCGTGGCGGCGTGCGGGTCAGGAAGATGGCGCTGCGTCTGCTGCGGAGGGTGGCGCGCGGAGCGGCGCTGGCGTGGTCGACGCTGTGAGTGCAGGTCCCCGGTCCCCGCCGCTGGCGCGGCTCGCTGAGGGCCGGCTCCTCCCCGGAGCCCTCGCGGGAAGCCCCGCGGGGAACAGCGTGCGCCTTCCGGGCGCTGGCTCGACCTCGGTCAAGGTCGGCTACTGCGGCGCCCACCCCCACCGGGCCGACCGAACGCGGAGCTGGGAAATGGGCACTGGCGAGCCGGGCGCGGAGCCGGGCGCGGAGCCGGGCGCGGAGCGCTGCGCTGCTCGGCACGGCGCTCCGGGACGTGTGGTCCCAGGATCGTCTTGCACGCCTAGCAATTACCAAGGTCCCAGAGAGCTGTGCCTATGCAGTATCTTCCTTTTCGTGGTACTGGGAATTCAAACATTTAATACAACTTGTTTATATATGGTTTTTGATTCTGTAGTTGGAACCCACGCTGCCTTTAAGTTGCATCCCCAACCTTGTTAGTTTTTTTCATTTTGAAAGCTCTTAAAAGTTTCCCAAGCTAGACTTCAACTTGCAAGCTTCCTGCCTCTACCTAACACGTAGCTGGAGTTACAGACATGTGCCACTGTTCTTAGCCAACACAAATGACATGTTTTAATGAAAACTGCTTTAAATTTCTTTTTCCTTTGCTTTGTGCGCGCTGGGCAAGTGTTGTACCATCTGCTACACGACACTGCTACATCCCATCCTTTAAAGAGGTCCTCAGTAGAATAATGGGTTTATGTATTTGGATTCTTTTTTTAAGGTTTTATCTTTTTGAAAGTTTTTGACCTAATAAGGGACAACCGCAGTCTCATATCAGCTCATTTGGAGGAAATATTTGAAAGAAAATCTGGACTCTGTCAGATGAAAAAACTGATTGAACAAGGAGGCCCAAAGCAGACCTGAGAAGGTCTAGGGTCTCCCCAGGGGTCCGTGGGCCATTCTTTGAGAACCACTGGTCTAGAACTTGCCTCTTTGCTCACCTCACATACAGACACGATCTATTTTGTTTTTTTCCCCCTGAACACCATAGAAAGAAGCTAGTGCTAGTTTTACAGGGAGAAAAGACAAGGAAACAATCTCTCAAAGTCCTGTAACCAACTGTGGCGGAGTTAGGTTCTGAACCTAAAGTTATGGTTCCTGGTCCTTAACATTTTATATCTTCTTGCCCTGTCCACAGTTCACCCACTTTTGCATTCTCCATGCCTGGCACAGGGCCCTGGCTCAGAATGAAGCAGCAGGTGGGGAGGTGAACTCAGGCCCTCCAGATTCCATTTTTGAGCTGGTCACCACTTTTGACTTGGTTGGGTCTGCACGGCCAGTGCTCTTTAGCTCCCTCAGCGACCTGGCACCTTCTCACCGCACCATACTCCCTGCCGAGCCACTGCCACCAATAGAGCTAACTGGGGATTGCATAAACATGGCCCTGGCATCCTCCAAACACATCAGGATGGGAAAAGTTAAGAAACCGAATGTCATTGCTTAGCAGTGCCATAACTTCTCTGTCTGACGTGTGATCCTTCTGTTGAGGCCTGGGACAGCTTCTGGTAGTTTGCCTTTTGTTTCTAGACTATCTGCACCATTCCTGCACAGGCAGCGGTCCTCCACCCATGCTCCTGGCCCTCCAGTGTTTGCTCTGGTTGCCTTGCTTCATTTATACAAATTACCCTGCTTTTAAGAAAGGGGGCAAAACTCCTCACTGGCAGAGTCAAGAAATAGGCATGTGAGTACTATCGTGTGTGTGTGTGTGTGTGTGTGTGTGTGTTTACATTTATACCTATTTATACACAGAGCCATCTGTGGTCATATTGAGCTATGTGGGTTCTTACTGATGTCTCCAAAGCTCATCCCTCACCACATGGTGATGAACAAGGACCATTCTAAGCCACTTTCCTGTGCTGGCTTATAAATTACCACCCCAACAGTGAGAAACCTGCTCCCTCATCCATCATCCCTCTGCTCAATTGTTTAGTTCCAGCATGCAAGTATAGCAGTGTGAGAATTGGTAAGCCACACTCCATGGGAGAAGAGCTTAGCTGTCAGAAGACAGTGCTGAAGTGCAGTTGCTTCCCCTACAGTCTAAAAGGGTCCACTTGTTTCTAGAGTTCCTTAGCTCAGCACCTTTTTCTTTCTTCTTCTTCTTCTTTTTTTTTTTTTGTATGTATTTAGTACAGGGTCTACAGGGTCTCACTACACAGATCAGACTCATAGTGATCCTCCTGTTTTTAGCATCACAAGCGCAGCACACTATCACATCCAGTCTCAATTGACATCTCAGTGTGCCCCAGCTACTGCACTCTGCCGAAACAGGCGCTTTAGTCCACTGAGCTCTCTGGCCAGCCCTACTCAGCACCTTTTTCTGCCCGTCTCCTTCTGGAAGCTTGTGCCACGTCTCGTCACAAGTCCTCCCCAGAATCTTTCTACCTCCAAGATAACTTTTTCAGAGCAAATATTGAGGTTCGTTCTTTGTGCTGTGAAGTCCTATCATTTTAATGAAGATAAAATGTCACATGTCTATCATTACCTTATTATAGTATCATACAGGATTGCTTTACCTCCCTGAAAAATCCAGGATCCTTCAGCTACTCACCTAGCCCCTCCTCGAAAGCTCCTGGTACTCCTGGGTCCTGTTTTCATGTCTATATTTTGCCTTTGCCAGAATGTCATATAATTGGAATCATGCAGTCTGTTTAGGCTGGGTTCTTTCACTTGAAAATACGTATATAAATTTCTTTGTATCATCCAGCTATGGTGGCATATGTGTAACCACACTTTAGGAGACTGAGGCAGGAGGCTCACAGGTTTGAGCCTAGCTTGAGCAACTTTGTGACTTAGTGAGACCCTGTCTTAAAATAATATAAAAAAGAAAAGGGCAGGGAATGTAGATCATTGAAGGCCCTGGTTCTCTCTCTCTCTCTCTCTCTCTCTCTCTCTCTCTCTCTCACACACACACACACACACACACACACTTTTTATTGCTGAGTGGTATTCCACTCTATAGGTGTAATACAGTTTGTTTATCCATCCATATTTTTCTCTGGTTGTTTGGTGACGTGAGTGTCCAGTCCAGGGCCTTGTGCATATGAGGCCAGTGCTGCACCATCCTCGCACCATCATTTGCCTGTTGAAGGACATTTTGCTTTTTTTTTTTTTATTGGTGGTACCAGGGATCAAACTTGGGGCCTTGCTTTTGCCACACAAGCACTTATTCCACTGAGCCATTTCGCTGGCCCTGAAGGGACATTTTAATTGCTTCCATGTTTTTGTTGATTATGAATACAGTTGATATTTATGATATATCCATCTATATATAAAATTACAGATTTTATGGACATGAGAAACAACCAAACTTCCCAGGTAGCTGTGCCATTTCACATTTCTTCTAATCAATAAAGAACCATTTCTCTTGGTCCTCATCTCCCCAACAGTTGTATTTTTGGTTTTTAAAAGAGAAGTGTAACTCGGGAGGCTGAGGCAGGAGGATTGTTGTGAGTTTGAGACCAGCTTGAGCTACAAAGTGAGCTTAAGGCCAGCCTGAACTGCATAGGGAGACCCTGTCTCAAAAAGACCGGAAAAAGAAAAAAAAAAAAAAGTTTAGTCATTCCAGTAGATAGGTAATAATACGGTGTTTTAATTTGTTAATGTGTTCTAATGCAAAGTTTCCATGAATGATGTTGAATCTTTTCTTGCATTTTTTGCCATCTGTTTCATATTTGGGTGGTGTGCTGTTGTGATACAAGAAGAAACATACTTGGTCTCCCTATTTCCTGGCACATGCCTGTCTCCTAAAACGCTTGGAGTCCCCAGAGTGATAAACCCTTTGTACTTCAATGAAATTCCTGGTGTTGGGGTTCTGTTGAGCTTTAGGAGAAAGGCTTTCAGCAAAAGACCAGGATGCGATTGGGAGGTTGGAACTTCAGCCTCCCATATGCCTCAGAGAAGGGAGAGGGCGCTGAGAACTGAGCTGGTGGCCATGGCTGAGGTGTCTTCAGACCTGAGGGGTAAAGCCTCCCTCAAAGTCCTGAAGCACAGGAGTTGGAGAGTTTGCAGGGAGGCTCCTGGAGGGCTGTGTGCGTGGAGAGGGCATGCAAGCCCCGCCCCGGCTCTTTATCTTGTTCTGTGCCTTGCTCCCACCTGTCTGTTCATCTGTATCCTGTGAAATGTAGCTTATAATAAATCAGGAAATGTGTTACCCTGTGTTATGTGAGCTGCTCCAGCAGAGTAATTGAGTCCTAGAAAAGGGTTTTAGGAAGCCCCCATTTAAGACCAATAGGCCAGGGCACAAGCACTAATCCTATGGCTTGGTTTGATGGAAGTGGGGCACCTAGCCCCTCACTCTGTGTGTGTGGGGTCTGACGCCGTCCAGGGAGACAAGGCCAGAGAAGAAGAGAACTCTGGGATGCCCAAATGTGGGAAAGACTCGTACCTCTTCTGGCCCAGATGAGTTCTATATGGAAGAGTAGCAAAACACTTTGGCTTCTCCAGTCTCATAGGCTGTTGTTTGCTTTCTTATTGTTGGTTTTAAGTGCTGCTAGTATATATTAATTCTTTATCAGATTTGTTTTGCAAATATTTTCTCCAGTCTGTGTCTTGATTTTGCATTCTCTTCCATGTCTTCATGGAGCAAAAGTTTTTGATTTTAGGCAAGTCCAGCTTATCGGTTTTCTTTTGTGAATTGTGTCATTTGTATCTTATCTCAAAATTTATTGCTAAACAAAAGGTCATAGATTTTCTTCAATATTTTCTGTAAAAGTTACATTTTTCCCCCGGTTCTGAAAAAAAAATTACTTTTTTTGTATTAGTGCATGTTTTTGAAAAATTAATTTATTGGATATAGGATTTCATCATGCAGTTCAGACTTGTAGTGATCCTCCTGTCTCAGTCTCCCCAATGCTGGGATTATAGGCATGAGCAACCATGCCCGATTTCAGGGCTGGCATAGCATACAGTACCAGGGATCAAACTTGGGTCCTTGTGCTTACCAGGTAAGCACAATTGCTGAGCTATCTCCTCAGCCCATTAGTGCATGTTTTTATTTTTTATTTATTTTTATTTTTTGGTGGAACTGGGAATTGAACTCAGGCCCTTGCGCTTGCCAGGGAAGCGCTTATTCCACTGAGCCATCTCTCCAGCCCTAGTGCATGTTTTTAAAACAGAAAAGTGAAGTTTGTTTTCGGGAGTTGATATATGTATGTAACATATAGGTCATTCTTGAAGAAGTTTTACAGTATTGTGTTTTGTGCTTGCTCTGTGATTCCTTTGGAGGAACTTTTATTACAGGTATAAGGTCTATGTCTGATTTAACCTTCATTCATTGGTCTGCCTGGAAATTAAACCCAGAGCCCCATGCATGCTGGGCAGCTGCTGTGCTATCAGCCCAGGAGTGGTAGCCCACACCTGTAATTTTAGTACTTGCATGATTAAGGCAGGAGGGTCACTGAGTTGGAGGCCAGCCTGGGCTACACAGTGAGTTCAAGACCAGCCTAAACTATCTAGCAACACTCTGTTTCAAACAAATGAAAAAATTTTTTAAAATATTTAAGATAGGATCTCCCTACATTGTCCCGGCTAGCTTTGAACTTGTGATCCTCTTACCTCACCCTCCTGTATAGCAGAGTGGTAGAAGCTGGAAATTGGTCATATGTGTGAGGGTAGGACAAGGCCACAGTGCCCAAAGCAGTCAAGCTACCTCAGTCTTGAGAAAAGCAACCTGCTTGGACAATTTCAGTAATTGTTGCTAGGCAGCCTGTGGCTCCTGATACTAATTTTGCAAAGGTATATTATGGTTTGTGTCTAGGTGTCCCCCCAAAGCCTCCTGCAGTCATGGGGCGGCTTCTGGAGTTTGTGATCGATTACTGTGGGTGTGGAGGCTGCACTGCCCTGGGGCAGGGGATTTGCATTACACTGCAAGGTGGGAAGAGAAGCTATGTGCTTAAGCTGCTGCTCCTCTCCTTTGGCTCTTGCTCTCTGCCGCCACCATGAAAGGTTGTTCTCCGCCTCGTGCCACTCCGCCTTGCAGCCAGCTGAGTATGGACTGGAACCTCCAGTAACTGTGAGCTAAATAAACCTTTCCTTCCTTCATTTTGCGTGTCAGGTATTTGTCCCAGCAACAAGAGAAGAGTAACTAAGACAATATATGTAAATAAATAAACACCGCTACTGTTGTTCTTCAGGTTCTTTGCCAGTCAGGCAAATATATGTCCACCTGACCTTAGCTATTATCTCTTGTTTTTAATTTTCTGTATCCTCTTGCTGTTTTCTCCCAGAGATCACCAAGAGACCAGAGTCTGTAATGCACAGTATAAAAGAGTACAACTACACACAACAGATTTGACTTTTTCCACTTCAATATCCAGTTATTCCAGCCAGTTTGTTGAGAAAACTGTCCTTTGTGTATTAATTTGCCCTTGTTTCCTTGTTGAAAGTCCAATGGCATATGCAGCTCTGTTTCTGGCTCTGACCTGCTCCATTAATCATTGTGTCTGTTCTTTTGCATGTACCATGCTCTCTTTACTACGTACTGAAGCTTTGGATTGTCTTAGAGTTGAGTATTGTCAGTCTACTTTGTTGTTTAGTGTTGTTTTTCCTTCCATATAAACTTTAGACTCTGATTGCCAACATATGCAAAATAACTTCTTAGGGTTTTGATTGGGATTGCAATGGATCCATAGACATCTAATAGTATTGAACTTTTATTTTTTTGGCAGAACCAGGAATTGAACTCAGATCGTTGTGCTTGCCAGGGTAGTGCTTATTCTACTGGGCCATCTCCCCAGCCCCTGAATCTTTAATTGATGAATACATTTCCATTTATTTATATCTTCTTGGTTTTGTTTGTCAGCAATTACAGTTCCCTGATCACAGATTCTAAGCATATCATTTTGGGGAATTCTGTTGTAAATTGCATTAGTTTTTTAATTTCAAACTCTTAATTGTCTACTGCTGGTTTATAGAAAAGCAGTTGACTTGGTCAGTATTGTTTTTGTGTCCTTCAGCCTTCATATAATTACTTACTAATTCTTTTTTTCTTTTTGTGGACCTAGGGATTGAACTCAGGCCCTTGTGCTTGCCAGGGAAGCACTTATTCCACTGAGCCATCTCCCCGGCCCCAATTCTTTTTTTTTTTTTTTTTTTTTTTGAGACAGTGTCTCACTATGAAGTTCAAGCTAGTCCAGGTTGGTCTCACACTTGCAACAATTCTTCTGCCTCAGCCTCCTGTGTTCTGGGATTACAGATGTGTGCCACCATGCCTGGCTCACTAATTCACATTTTTGTTGATTTTTTTAGGACTTTCTAAAAGCTCTTATTTTTTCAGCAAACAATGACAATTGTCCTTTTTTTTTTTTTTTTTTTTTTTTTTTTTTTTTTTTTTTTTTTTTTTTTTTACCTTTGCAGTCTTTAGCCTTGTATTTCCCTTTTTTGTCTTGTTGCAATGGCTAGTTCTTCCGAAAAGATGTTAAATAGGGCTGTCACACAGCATCTGCCTGGCAAGCATGAGGTCCTGAGTTCTATTCCTGGTACCAAATATAAAAATATGTATGTGATGCTAGTGATTGCTCTCTAGGACTTTACCACATGTCTCTTTTTAAAAAACTGGAGATGATATACATTTTATGGAGCATTTTAGCCATTTTAAGCATATAGTTTACCAACAGTATTACAGTCACAGTGTTTTGCAACTAACTAGAGCCACTATGTATTTACAAAGTATTTTCATCACCCCAAATAGAAACTCTGTGCCCATTAAGCAATTACTCTCCCTTTCTCTGTTGCCTAGAAACCTGTCACCTACCTTCTGTCTCTATGAATTGGCTATTCTAGGTATTTTATATAAGTGGAGTCAGTGGTACAGTATTTATCCTTTGTCTTGGCTTACTTACTGAGCATAATATTTCAAGCCTTGTCTTATGTATCAGCACTTAAGTCCTTTTTATACTTGGATGATAATACATTGAATGTAATTTCCATATGCATATTCATTTTTAAAATTGACTTTTGATTTATACTAACTTAATTCCAAAAGATTTAGAATTGTTATTACTTACATATTTTCTCTTTAGTCCTTTTTATGGTATTGTTATATATATTATGACTGTGTTACAAACTCAGCAATACATTATTGCTTTATATATCTTTTTTTTTTTGTATTTAGTACAGGGTCTACAGGGTCTCACTGCATAGATAAAATTTGTAGTGATTCTCCTGTTTTCATCCTCCCAAGCGCTGGGATTATAGGTGCCCGCCACCACACCCAGTCTCGATGCCTGTCTCAGTGCGCCCTGGGGGCAGGGCCAGCAGGCATGCTGGGGATTGAGCCCCGGCCGCTGTGCTCTGCCTAAGCAGGAGCTTTACTCCACTGAGCTATCTGGCTGGCCCTGTAAATATCATTTTTAAAAGCTTAGCGAAGAGATACAAATACACATACACACATATATGTTTATTTTATAGCGTTTATTATATTCACCTTTTTAGTTACCAATTTTGGTTTTCCTTGTTTGTTCTTGTAATTTTGAGTTTGTATCTGGTGGTATCATTTCTTTCTCCTTTTTTTCCTACTCCCCCCTCCCCCATTTTCTTTGGTGATATTGGAGATTAAACTCAAGGGCTTCAGAATGTGTATCTTTTTGTGAATGCCTTGCTGTGTCACTAAATTGCCGAGGCTGGGCTTGAACTTTACAATTGTGCCTCAGCCTTCTGGAGTAGTTGTCATTACAGGTGCACTCCTGAGCCCCGCTTGGTGCCATTTCTTTGGTCCAGCACGTCTTTTCTTCTTTCTACCACCTTTTTGCTGTTGTTAGTATTTTCATATCACAATATTGTAATACAGTGTAATTCTTACAGTTCTTATAATGTAATTCTTACATTGCAATGCAAATATTACATTTCTGTATGTAGTAATCACTTTTTAAATTAATTGAGTAAAAGAAGAAATATGTGTTTATACCATCTTTGCTGCTTGCATAATCGCTTTTACTGCTGCTTATGTGTGTATATGAATTTATAGGTGTGAATATAAGCTGCTTGAGGTGGTGTGCTTTCAGCCTGGAGAATTTTTTTTTCCTTCCTTCCTTCCTTCCTTCCTTCCTTCCTTCCTTCCTTCTTTGGTGTTACTAAGGATTGAATTCAGGGCCTTCACACTGGATAGTATTCCTAGTTCTTTTTTTTTTTTTTAGTTTTGAGACAGGATCTTGCTAAATTACCAGATTGCTCATGCTGGGCTTGAACTTTCAGTCTCCTGCTGCAGACTTTGTAAAGCGCTGGAACGACAGGGTTGCACTGCCAAACCCGGCTAGTATAAGGTTCTAGCCACAGATTCTTTTAGGTTTTGTTTACTGAGAATGCCTTTATTTTGCTTTCATTTTTAAAAACAGTAGTTTGCCAGAATATAATTCTTGTCAGAATAGTAGTTTTTGGTACACATTGATTGTCTTCTCACCGTCTTCTTGCCTCCATTATTTCTGGTAAGTCAGCTGTTAATCTTATTACGTTACATGTAAGTGAAGAGCCATTTTTCTGTTTTTGCTTTTTAAAGTTTGTCTCTGGTTTTTGACATTTTTCTGTTATGGCAATCCAGCTCTCACTGAGTTTACCCATTGGGAGTTTGTTAAATTTACTAGATGTATGCGGAGCAGATCTGGGATGCCCCCTTGCTGCCTGTCCCTCTTCTCTCCTGGAGCTCACTTGTGTGTGAGTCAGTACTCGAAGGTGGTCTGCTGTCTCTGGACTTCAAGAGTCTGTGTTCACCTCTTTTAATTTGTTTCTCTGATGGGGAGTGTGTCTCCCTGCTCTCCCTGAGAATCTTTGTGATTGCCAGATCTCCCAGGCCTCTCAGAGGTTGTTATGGCCTGTGTTTAGATGTCCCCCCAAAGCGTCTTGCAGTCAAGCAGGGACTTTAGAAGAGGTGGCTGGATCTAGAGTGTATGACACTGGGATGGCTTGATGGTGCAATGCTAGGCTCAAGGACACTATTAAGGGTGCTAGTGCTACCTGCCCTTTGTAGCCTGGCTATAATAATAATAAGGAGAAGAAAGAGTGAGGTTGTCTCTTCTCGCTTTTGCTACCTGTGGGTGCCATGAACTGTTTTACCTTTGTGATACCTGTCTGCCATGCCACCCTTCTTGGAGCCAGCCAATTATGGATTGAAACCTCTGTAAACTGTGAGCTAAATATACTTTTTCCCCCATTACCTCTGAGTGTTGAGTGTTTTGTCTCAGCAACAAGAGAAAAATAACTAAGAGTACTGGGACTAGGGCTGTTACTGTGACTGCATTTAGCTATATGGTTTAAAAACTTTTGGGATTGGCTTGTGGGACAAATTTGGAAAGGTTTGGAGAGGCTGGCTGAGAAAGTACAGCTGGAAAGCCTTAGGCTGTACTTGATGGGAGGTTCTGGTTAGAGCTCAGAAGACCAGAATGCTGATAGAAATTCTACCAAAAGCCAGGGAGATGGCTCAGTGGAATAAGCGCTTCCCTGGTAAGCACAAGGGCCTGAGTTCAATCCCTGGTTCCGCCAAAAAAAAAGAAAAAAATTCTACCAATAAAGACCAGGCTCAGGAGGTTTCTGTTGGGAAGAAAGACTGCATTTGCTGTTGGACTCTAGATGGTATATTTTATATCTTGGCAGAAAGTTGGTCTGCATTATGTTGTGTCCAGAGACTTTGCTTGAGACTAAGATTAAGGCAGTGGACTAATAAATCTTGCAAAAGAAATTTCAAGGCAGGCTAATGTTGAGCCAGTGGCATGGCTCCTATTGGGGCTTTGAGCCAAAACTGTATTGAGAATCAAGAATAAAAAGGCCAGCAGGATTATTTAAAATGTTGTGAATTTGGCCAGAAAGAAAATTCCCATAAGGCCATGGACTGCAAATATAAAGCAGAGGAGATTTTGATTGCTGAGGAGGAGCAGGAAAATAGAGAAGATGGCTTGAGGACATCACACAAAACAGCAGAAAGCCAGCTTTTGTGGCCTCAAATTACAAAAGTAAAAGATTTTGCTTTGAGAAGAGAGCCCTAGAACTCCATGTTCAGTGCCCAAGGGAGTTGTTTCTCAGGATTTGGTACATACGTATTTGTCTCCCACAGCCAAGAGGAAAGGAAGCCCTGCTTCTGCTTCAGCTTGCAGCAGACTTTGTCATGCGCTAGTAGTTTTAGGTACATGAAGAATGTGAGAGTTGTAGGTTTAGAAAGGCTTCCACCCAGATTTCAGAAAAGAGTCTGGGAGATCAGGCAATAGGCAGTGCGTGAAACTGTGAGTATAGGGTACAGTGGAGACCACAGCACTTTGGAAAAACCAGAAGAGATTGTCTGAGGAAAACTGCAAAAGGAAAACAGAGCCAGCCTAAGAAAGAAACCATGGGAGGTAGAACCACTGGAAGTGCTGTAGAGGCAGAGCCCCGAACCCCTTCAAAGTTCACAGATTGCCTAAGATGTCAGACATAGAACTACAGGACTTAATGTTTGCCCTTAATGTTGGATTTTGAACTTGCTTTGGTCCCATTTCCCCTTTGTACCCTTGCTTGTAAGTTTTGGATGGGAAATGTCTATCGTGTGCCATTGAATGTTGAAAGTGTTTAACTTTCTTTTCATTTGTACAAGGGTTTGTAGCTAAGAGTTTGCCTTAAATTTCAGAGGATACTTTGGACTTGGACTCAGACCCTGAAACTGTTGGGATTTTGGCAATTGTAGGGGATGGACTAATTTTTTTTTTTTTAATTTTATGTATTTGGTACAGGGTCTCACTGTGCCTACAGCTCAGACTCATAGTGATCCCTGTTTCAGCCTCCTCAGCATGGGGATTACAGGTGTGTGACACCATGCCTGGTCTTGGTGGCCAGCTCAGTGCACCCAGGCTAGCATGCCGTGTGGTACTGGGCATTGAACCTAGGCCTAGGCAGGCACTTAGACCACTGATCTATCTCTATGGCCCCCTTAAATGCTTTTTTTTTTTTTTTTTGCATGACAGGATATGCACAAATCTTTGGGGACCAGCATGTTATGGCTTTTGCTCAGATATCCACCAAATGCCACATGCAGTCAGAGGGGCTTTTTCAGAGATGGCTGAATCTAGAGTGTGTGATTCTGGGATCGATTGATGGTGTGATG
>PVKA01049234.1:0-13361 GCA_004027165.1 Ctenomys sociabilis | reverse complement strand
AGACAACAATATGCAATGTGCTATTAAAACAGTCCTACTAATCGGTTTTGAAACTGTCTCATTGATATTTGTTTCTCAATAAAATTATTAAAAAAGTAAAGTTGAAATCTATTGGTGCATGATTCAGGATCCAAGACTAAATATGGGTAACTTTAATTTTAACTTGGATTTTATAATAATTGCTTGTTTAAATTGCAATATCTATAAATAGCAAAGAAATTAAGCAAATAAACATATGAAAACATGCTCCACATCACTAGCCACCCATGAAATGCAAATAAAAATGACACTGAGATACCATCTAACCCCAGAAAGAACGGCTATCATAAAGAAATCAACCAACAACAAATTTTAGAGAGGTTGTGGGGAAAAAAAGGAACCTTTCTCCACTGCTGGTGGGAATATAGACTGGTGCAATCATTATGGAAATCAGTGTGGAGACTCCTTAAAAACCTAGGGCTGAAAATCCCATTCAAATAAGCTATCCCCCTATGGGTAATTTTCCCAGAGAAACTAAAAGCATCATATCATAGTGATATATGGGTACTTATGTTTATAGCAGCACAATTTGTGACAGCCAAATCTTGGAAACAACCAAGATACCTGTCATGTGAGGAATGGATGAAAAAGATGAGATATTTTTATACAATGGAGTATTACTCAGCTATAAAGAATAATTTCAGAGCCTTTATATATAAGTGTGTGCCACTTGAAGATATACTCATAAGTGAAATAAACCAGACTCACATGTGTAAATATCATATAGTCTCCCTAGTATAAGAACTCAAAAGAAGAAATACAAATAGAAAGGCATAACATAATTAAAAGGAAAGTGAGAACTTGAGGATTAGACAATGAAGAGAGGACAAGGAGAAAAGCTAGGAAACATGACAAGAGCAAAGACATACATTTATATGCACAAGATGGGTAAGACAATGATTCTGAGAATCTTCAGCAGGTTTTTGAAGATAGCAGTTAATTGGTAAGATTCTTACCTTGACTAACTATATATGTTGATACCTGTGAACTAAGCAACTGCACTGAAGACAACAATGTTTAATACTAGGGTCATGCTTGGAATGCCTGTCATTCTGGTCTTCTAAATACGTACTGTTTGTCATATCATACCAATTACTGCCATACTGTCTCTCAAGTAAATATCTGTTTAAAAGAAATGTAATAAATGAACACAAGAGACAAAAAAAATGTCATAGGACTCTCCTGAGACAATGCTGTATATGGTTGGATTTCTAAATTCCTGTGTAAAAATCTGTAACTGCTTATTACTATTTTAAAATATTTTTTATTTTTAAATTTTTTTTATTCTGTAGGGACTTAAAGTTTAACATATCAATAGTTGATGGAAAATACCTGTGCCATGTTATGTCTAAAATGTTTGATATTCAGACAGATAGTGAGATTAAGCTTAACTGTCTAGGTTGTAATGATAAGCTTCTCTTCTGGAAGGTGGACAACCTAAGTTTATAGACCAAAAATTAGAGAAAAAGAAGGGCTGCAAGGACAGCCAACATTTTGGCCCTAGCCTTTCAAGGTCAGTGAAGACTCAGGACATAGGAGAACCTGTACTATAGCATGAGTTACTATAACATCATGTAACTCAGTTGTGCACCAAGTTTTCTGATCAAGGAGATTATGGGGCCACAGAGGAGAGTGATTGATGATGTACAGTGTTCCTAAGGAGAGTCACATGGAGAGAAAACATTTTCTCAGGCTTTCACAGAGAGCAAACTGGTCAAGCAATGGTCGTGACTCATCTACATGACTGACACTGACAATGAATCTACAAACTGCAGTACAGGGTTTCAGGATCAATTCTGAGGGGATTTGATTGACCTTGTCAGATACGAAAGTTACATTTCTTGTTATGTAGGTCTTGCTTTACCTTGGTCTTAAATAGAAAAGTTTAAAAATGAGGTATAAAAAGTAAAGCCATATTAATAAGTTGAACTGTAAAAGGCTGAAGTCAACAACTTCTGACATTGCCAGTCCTACAGATAACCCACTACTGTTATGGACTACTGGACTATACTGGAATATTTTGCTGAATTCACACACCTATAATATTTATATAACAATTGAATACCCTTCTCTGAGAGAACTAAACAAAGAAGGAAATATAAATGAAGGACCATTTTGTGTCTGTATACTGAAAATAGGATAGATATACAGCTACATTTTCTTAATTCAATGAATAGAAAGATTTGTTCTAATAGTGTTTGTGATCAGGATATCATGTCTGCATCTTGTACAGTGAGTAACCACTAAGACAAAAATATGCAATGTATTAATTATTGTGACTGTCCTACTAATTGGTTTTGAAACTGTCTCATTGCTATTAGTTTCTCAGTAAAATTATTTATAAAAAATAAATAGCAAAAGAAGAAAGGAGAACTATGTATAGTTGTTTCTTTTTTTTATGAGGTCACTATCAGTGTATACCATTGAATAGTAGAAGCTCTGAGTTCAAATATTTATAACCATTAAAATGTTGCTAGAAACTAAAATAGCAAAAAAAAAAATAATACTTTAAGATAGAATGGACTGCTATGCATCAATTAGAATGATCTTTATAGAAAACATTTAAGCTTAAACACATTGAAATGGGCAAAGGTTTTCTTCTTGGAGAAGACCCCAAAAGCACAAGAAACAAAAACAAAATTAGAAAAATGGCACATCAAGCTTAAAAGATTCTGCACAGCAAAGGAAACTATCAACTGAGGGAAGAGACAACTTCTGAATGGGAGAAAATATTTGCAAACTATCCATCTGGAAAGGACTCAAGGTATACATTACAACGAAAGTTCTAAAAGCTCAGTGGAAAAAAAAATGAAACAGTCTGTGGTGATCAAGCTCAATTGTGTCAAGTTGGTTGGTAAGAGAATGGCCAAGGCGATTAGAAAGATACTTCTGGGTGTGTCCTGATAAGTCATAAAGGTATGACCTTGGTATGGCACCAGTCCCTAGCCCTTTCTTCTTCTTCTTTTGGCGGAACCTGGGATTGAACTCAGGTCCTCGTGCTTGCCAGGGAAGTGCTTATTCCATTGAGCCATCTCCCCAGCCCCCTAGCTCTTTCTTTCTTATCTATTGCTGTTCCCTGGCTCTACTTCTAGACCATACCAAGTAAGTAGCTTTGCTTCACTGTGCCCTTCTGCCATGATGTCTCGTGTCTTAAAGTCAGCCAACAATGGACAGTCAGTCCCCTGGAAACATGAGCTGAATTAAACTTCTCCTTCTTTAAGTTGTGGATGTTGTTATGTGTAGTAAAGAGAAAGCTCACTAATATATAAGCTGACTTAAAAATGGGCAGGAGATCTTAATAGACATTTGTCAAAAGAAAACATACAAATAGCCAAAAAGTATATGAAAAATGCTCAACATCACTAATCACCAGAGAAACGCAAATCAAAATTACAGGACACCATCTCAATCCAGTAATAATAGCTATCATTCAAAAGATGAAAAAGATAATGCTGTTAAGGATGTAGAGAAAAGGAAACTCTTGCAGATTGTTGGTGGGGATGTAAATTAGTATGTAAATGAGAATTAGAAAGATTATGAAAGTGTCTCCACTATTAAAAAAAGAAAACAAGGAACTATCATATGATTCAGAAATACTCATGTCTAGGTATATACCCAAAGGAAATAAAAATCAGTATGTGAGAATAGATATCTAAATCTACAAGTTCACGTTTATTGCAGCATAACTCACAACAGCTAAGAAATGAAAACAACCTAAGTGTTTTTTTCTTGGAGATGTAGTACAGTGGAACATTAATCACTCATAAAAAATGAGATCCTATTATTTGCAGCAACATGGATAGAACTGGAGATCATTATGTTAGGTGAAATAAGATCTCATTCAGATACGGAATGTAAAAAAACTGGTCACCCAGAAATTGAGCGTAGAAGGGTGATTATCATATACTGAGAAGAGCAGGGTGGGAAGCAGGGATGAAGAGGTGGAGTGATGGGAACTAAGTTGTATCTGGATACCACGGAAGTGGATGGTAGGGTATCCACAGATAAAAGTAATGTACTGTACAGTTTAAAAAGTTAGAAAAGAGTTTGAATGTTTTCCTCATGAACAAATGATGTGTTTCAGGAGACGGCCATGCTTAATCTGATTTAAGCATTGTATAATGCCTGCAAGCATCAAAATATTCCATTAATAAGTGTGATTAGTGGTGCTAGTTAAAACTTATTTTATAAATACACATGTATTATAAATACATTTAGTTAAAATAAATTTATTTTATAGATACAAATGCTTACTTTGCATGAGAAAATGTTCAAGGTATAATAGATAATAGTGTATATCTATTAAAAACATAAATAAAACATGATATTAAATGTGTAAAAATCTTAATGAACAAATAGATGGAAGGGAATGGATTAGAAGGTTAATAGCATTTATGCTAGGGTATTAACATTTAAGGTGACTCTTTTTATTTTTATTATTTTGGCTGGCTCAGCCCACCCTGAGGGCAGGGCTCGTGGGGCATGTGGTGCCTGGGATGGAACCGTGGTCCCCTGTGCCTGCTTGAGCTTGTCTAAGCAGTTGTTTTAGACCGCTGAGCTATCTCGCCATCCCAGACTCTTATTTTAATATTTATCTTTTGCTCTAATCTTTTAAAATATGAAATAAATCTTACTTTTATGGTCAGAATAAAAAGCAATACAAATTATCTTGAAAAACAGATACATTAAAACCACAAACTATGGTAATTATATAAAGCTCAAATTGTTAGGAAACCAGAACTAAATTAAAGGATAAGTTCGGAGAAGGCCAATGAGTACAAGACACTGAGAGAAGGGCGGGAAGGAGGCCCTTCTAGGAGGTGGCCCTGTCGGGGTTGTGTTCCTCTCCACAGGCGATCTGAAGTGGGAGAGGAGCACCCAGGGGCCGCAGTGGAGTTCTTATAGCTTGCGGCTTCACCTTGAGCAGTTTCTTGAGACAGTAAGCAGCACGAAATATCATGGGGTTTTCCGCGGCCTTTCTGTCCCTCTAAGAACATCGTTGATATATATATAGTCTCTTTGCTTGGGGAGCCTCCTGCAGCTCCTGCAGATGTACAGGTGGTGAGGGTGGCAGGTTGGGTATCTTGTGCACAGTTCCTGGAAGTCAATTAGGGCAGGACTGGCAGAAACCAAATAATGTGTGTTAAATTCTCAAGAGGGCCATTTATGACCCACAGAAGTATTGCATTTCTAATATTATTAAAAACTCCTTTATTTCCTTCCACAGATATTAAATGTTTCCCAGCTTCTCAATATGACCCTTGTATTTTTTTTGACAGTCTATTCCCGTCCTATAAAAATCTCTTAGCAAGAGGTTTCTTTATTTTTGTGAACACCCTATTGAGGCAGAAGATCACAAGTTTAGTGCCAGCCTTGGCA
This sequence comes from Ctenomys sociabilis, assembly GCA_004027165.1. Lineage (NCBI taxonomy): Eukaryota > Metazoa > Chordata > Mammalia > Rodentia > Ctenomyidae > Ctenomys > Ctenomys sociabilis. The sequence continues at coordinate 7,943 of PVKA01049234.1, read as the reverse complement.
AATTAGTGAGATCCTGTTGTGAACTAATGAATGAGAGGCATGGGCATATCTCGATGACAGAGTAAGTGTGAGGCTGTGAATTCAATTCCTACTTAAAAAACAAACAAGCAAGCAAACAAACAAAAACAAAAACAAAACCACTTTGCATAGCTACTCTCAAGTCTCCGCTGGGTTTCACATCCTCCCTTTTCAGAATTCTGCTACCAACAGTTGAAGTTAATGCTCCTGAGCTCATGAGACAATGGTTGGAACTCTTTTTCAGCACCAAAAAAAGGCTTGCCTTCAAAAGAATATGTAGAAGTCTAAAGTCATCAAAACAATGTAATATCCTGTGTGAAAGTTGCAGTGTCTTGCGGTTTGAGTCCCTTGATCATGTGCCCTAAGGGAAGTCAGTTGGTGGTAGCTGTGGATGAGTGAGACTCTCAGGCCTGGCAGGTGCATCTGCAGCTCACCTCACACCTGGGCTCCTCGGGGTGGAAAACCTGGAGTCCTGGGCCGAGTTAGGACAATGGTGCTCAGGCTGCTGCTCTTGGCTCTCAACTTCATCCCTTCAACTCAAGTGACAGGTAAAAATGAGCCGGATTTCTTTTCTCTCTTCTAAGTTTTACTTTTGCGTTCTTGCATTTGGCATGGTGTATCTGAACCTTCACATAACCTGTGAGATTTGAGCACATCTGAAGTGTACTTTTCTTCTAATTTAGAGACTTGTTATTTAGAAACTTACTAATTTCTAGAATACACAATAATGGTTAACAACAGTCTTTAGGAAATGAACATGATTTTATTTAGCTACAATTGATAATGTCCCAAGAAGTTTTAGCTGATCTATAATTTTTTCTTTATAATTTAAGGAAACTGTTTTAAGCAGATTAGCTCTAAAAGCTTTGAATAGAGATTGTCTGAGCTATGTTACACAGATCTAATTCTTACTAGCTGACTTTAGGGTAGTATTTTAATTCTCTAATCTTAGTATCCTTATCTATAAAATGGGAATGATAATAAACCTCATCTCGTGGTCATGGTGAAGATGAAATAATTCTTGTGAAATTCTTAGCTCAGTCAGTGGCAGGCAAGGAAGATCAGTATCTGCTGAATCATTATGTCTACCTGAATTAAATCAATACCAGCATGAAATCTGGAATCACAGTAGAAGCTGGTACAACTTGAATAGCAATGATAATGATTTTCTCTTTCTTTCTTTTCTTTCTTTCTTTCTCTCTTTCTCTCTCTCTCTCTCTCTCTCTCTCTCTCTCTTTCTTTCTTTCTTTCTTTTTCTACTATTTATTGAGATCTATTTATTTAGATTAAAATCCTTGAAGTTCCCAATAATGATGATGAGAAAGATGGTACAACTATCATTACAGAGTGCTTACTTTGTGCAACATTTAATTCTCGTAAGTAGGAGTTATTACAATAACAGCTTTAGTAACTTACAAGTAGGAGATAGTTATTACAGTAACTGCCCTAGTAACTAACAACTAGAATATAGTTATTACAATAACCTCACTTCAGAGGAGGAGGCCTGGGTAACTGTCCCCAAGATATACAGGTCCTAGTTGTTAGTGGCAGGTCCAAGCCACCATCGTCTGACTTGAGCACCCATCCTCTGACCACTATGCTTTTTCTATCCAGCATAATATGACTTGTAATTTCATAGAACAAGGTAAGTCCATGGTAAAATCATCTTCAGAAAATCATAATTTCTAAAAGACACACGCATGGACACACACACACACACACACACACACACACACATACACACACACACCCTCCCTGGCTTTGGTGAGCCAGTGTAGTATGTTCATTCAGCCTATTCTCAGAGTTAGAAAAGAGTCTTGCTTGAATTGAAAAATCAATTCAATTTGCAGTGGAAAAATTTCCCTTGCAGTGCCAATGTCTGCAGTTTTTGTTCTTATTTATTTTGGTGGTAAAGAGCTTTCATCGTCCGGTGGTTCTGTTCTTAAACATTATGTGTGTGCAAAGAGTATAATTTCCCAACTGGCAGAAATACAATAGTTACATATGTACCCATTAATTTTGTTGTCTGATGTTCTGGGGTGTGAATTATGTATATTTATAAAAGGTGTTGCTATATAGCGAAAGACATGAGCGGCGGTAAGTTGTGCCCAGGATCTAGTACCAAAAAATCTGTCAACTTCATTTTGAAAAAGTTTTTAAACAATGTTCAAGGAAAATTTATCATTTATTTTTAACACTATTTAAAATGTGTTAATTTATTACAAAGTAAAGGGACATGTTACCCTGAATGAAAGCTATTTAGAATTGGTAATTGTACACAGAATATTTTTCTGATGAATTTTGTGGGTAACTATTTTTTAAATTTTTATTATTATTATTATTATTTTTTTTTGTGTGTGTGTGTTTGAGACAGGGTCTCACTATGCAGTTCAGGCTGGCCTTAAGCTCACTTTGTAGTTCAGGCTGGTCTTGAACTCACAACAATCCTCCTGCCTCAACCTCCTGAGTGCTGGGATTACAGGCATGCGCCACCACGCCCGGCTGTCCTGTGGGCAACTATTTGAACTCAGTAACTTTCTTTTGAAGATTTTCTTTGTAGATTTTGTGTTTTCCCCTTTAGAACATTCACTAAAGTGTGGAGATAGAGATAAAGCCGTTGCAAATTTTATGCATTCAGGGCATTTACTTTCTTCTTTCTTTGGGATACATTTATTTTCAAAAGCCAACTGATTTTCCTAGTAACTTTTAGGATTTGATGGTGAGTGGCCGTTAATGAAGGAGAGCAGGTTTGGTGGCATTGTTGAAATGTCCTTCCAGTAAGAAAACTTATGAGAAAAAAGTTGATTACAACGTACAAGATGGATGATCCATTCTAATCCACCATGTGAAGGCTTCTATGTCATTTTCATTTTCCTCTGTACTAACCCTGCAGTAAAAATTCATAGATGAGGAAACTCTCTGATCAAAATATCATTGTCCTCTCTAGGACTGTCCTCTCTAGCAACCACCATTGTACTGAGGTGTTTGCGTGTGTGTGCATATGTGTGTATATGAAGATCAACTTAGTGTGCTCACCATTTTAACTCACTGGCTCATGGCACAGTTTAAATACTTATTCAAGGGCTAGGGATATAGCTCAGGGCTTAAGCACCTTCACGGTATGCACAAGGCCCCGAGTTCGATCCTCCATACTGCAAAACAAAACAAAACAAAACAAAACAAAACAAAACAAAACAAAACAAAACAAAACAAAACAAAACCTTACTCCATGGTCAACCCTTAACTGATTTTTCATGATTTGGGTGATATGGCAGAAAGATCATTACAGCTAAATTTAAAAAATATGTGATTTGGGAAGAATGAGGAAACCACTATCTAGATTATTTCTTTGCTTAAGTTACATGTTTTGACAAGATTTGAGTAATTGTGCAACTGAAGTCCACCTGGCCAGATTCCACCTGGGTAAATGGTGTTGGGCTTTGGAAAGTGATTTGTGGTTGATGGTAGGTGTGTGTGTGTATAATTCATGGTATTGGTCATATACATTTAGCCCACATTAGTTGGCTAGCTGATGGTTCAGTCTGAAAACAAAAATCAAAATAACACCCCCTCTTTTTTCATGCAAGCATTCCTTTTCCTTTCTTCCCAAATAAACTTAGCGGATACACTGTGGAAGTAACCGGTTTGGAGGCCATTGATTCCTCTACTGCTGCTGAGTAGGACTGGCACTTCTTTTGCTGAGAGAGGCACGAAGGGCAGGAAAATGATTGGCATTTAATAAAAAGTCATACCAGTACAGCAAAGTAATTAACAACTTTAATCTTCAGCAAATGATTCCTCTGAGATAACTGCCTGAAGAAGTCATTTACCTCTCACAGTTTACTGTTCCTTGAGGGTTGGGCATAGGAGATAAAGGTAAAAAGATAAACGCTGAAAAACAGAAGGCAACCAACAGATTTCCGTGTTACATAACTTGATGCGCAGTAGTCAGTTCTTATGATTGTTAAGAAAAATCAATGGATTCTTTTTATCATTTGAAGTACATTTGAGGACTATTTCCAAAATACAGACATTGCATAAGAACTTGTACTCTATTACCATGACCTCAGAGAGTTAATTACCTTTGCTTCTTTCTTTTTTACTTTTAACATAAGCATCTGGCAAGGACTTTTGCAGCAGAACTGTAAAGTTAATATCTATATATGAATTCAAGGAAATAGAATGAGTCATTGCCATGGAGAGCTTAGAAGCAGAAATGAGTGACTGTAACTCTGAAGTGCTCACATTTGAACCTTTGCTATGGATGGAGAGCAGATCTCCTCTTCTTTAGACATGATTTCTCCATTTTCATTGCCTTCTTTCTTTTGTCATGGGTGGATAAATGCTTTAAGGTTACCATTTGGCACTTACTTTGTACATTTATGTTCCTTCAAGTATTTTCGGCTTGTAGTGTGCTGACATTTACAGATTAAAAATTTTTACATCATCAATTATTTTACAGTAAGTCATTATAAAGGATAACATCTTGTTTTTCCTCCCTTTTATTTAAGTTAAATTATTGTTTGCCTTTTTCTCCAAGAAGTTTATCCACAGAGATTGGAGATTTTTTTATCTTTTCTGTAAGAGTTTAGCTAAACACCAAGAAAAATGACACCTTGGTGGTTAGTTTTGTGAATGACTTGGAGGGCTCTCTGGTTTTCTGAATGGTGTGCAAGTATCTATGTATCTTTTTGGTGGTGATTTCTTGAACTTTTTCGAGCACTGATACGGGCGTTAACATTGATATCCACCAACTAACAAATACAAAAAGACCCTAAATACTCAACATACCCAGAGCCTTTAGTATGATAATTGCTGCATGATAATTAGTACTTGAAGTGCGAAGGAAGTTATCTCTGGTCCCTAGAAAAATGTTTGCACGGTGAGGCTCTAGCTCTGTTATTCTCATATTGAAGACTGAATACTTAAGAGAGGCATGGTGGATAGGATCTAGAACGACTCAGTTGCTTGGGAGAGGCTCTGAAAAAGAGTGCTCAGACTTCCATTCCACGAATTTCATAGGCATCTTATTTTAGTTTGTGTGCCACTATGTATGCTGTATGCGTTTCTTTTCTGGTTGCTGGAAAACCAGCTGCAAGGTGGCAAAGAATTTCTTCCTTAATTTTGAGCTGCTCCTTTATCTCTGGATTATCTTTACTATCATCTTTTTCTTTGTCATCATTTTCATTATCTTGGCAACTCTGACCAACAAGATAAGCAGGTTCATGGTTCCTGATGATGCCATTCAGAATCACTGCGTTCACCTCTGTCTCTGATCTGGTCACTTGATTTTTTTCTTTTTAATTACCGAGAAGGTTACGCTTTTCGTTGCATAGGGGTACTTGACACAGAATGAAATGTCAGAGCATCACCTTGGGTATTTGAAGTTTCTAATGGATGACCTTCTTTGACAGTGAACACTGCTAATAATAATGGCATGTAATTTAAGGTCAGAGTGATTCTATTTCTGATCCGCACACTTTTGCAAGTGGGTGAGAACAGGCACATCTGAGAAAGTGTCCCTTCCAAGAGGTGACTTCTAGGTGTCTCAAACAAGATATCAGCAGGCTCCTGTTTATTCCAGATCCTTCTTGTGATTTGGCAAGATAGGTGCTCAGTATATGTTTATTGAATATACTGTAGGTGCAATATGCTAGCCTTGATTCTGTGACAAATACAAGAAAATCCTCTTTTGAGATGAAGGGAAGTAAAAATGAGAATTATGAAACACTTCTAAAATTCTTTAACTTTTAATTTAGAACAGCTATGAATAATAATATACCCATACTGGTTTATTTAGAGGAAAACAGTTACAAATATAACCACCCAGAGAACTGTAGATATCAGCCAGATGTTTAGAGATGGGAAGGAACATAGCCCTTCACCCACAATAGTTTTGAGGGTTCCCAGAAGATACTGACAGAAAGATGACTGCAGAGTCTCTTGGCATTTTGAACCCTTTTAGGTTAGTCTCATCAATTTATCTACACTATCTTCTTTCATGCCCCAATATAAAACCTTCAGCTCCAATAGTGAATATTTTTCACTGTTTCATATACCTGCACTCTTCCTGTGTGGGTTTATTGGGATCTTCCCTCTTGGAGTACCCTCTTTGCTCTTTCTGCCCATCCAGACCCTACATGTTTCACTTTAGTTCTGTGGTGTGTGAGCCACCTTTTTGAGAAAGCTGTTTCTGGGTGCTTCCATCTTTATTGTGGATTCATGAGAAATGTTTCCTTGGTTCACTTTAGAAATATTAAACTTTTCATGTTTTAATCTCTATTGGAGTAAGGAAATATGAGAAGAGAAGAAGAAACAAAGTTTTAACACACAAAAACTGCTTTATGTAGTTTAGTTATCACTGCTTTCATTTATGAGTTACTTGAGAAAACTATATATAACATGATACAATATGTGGAAACAGATAAATGATAACATCTGGCATTAATCTGCTATATGGTTGGTGTTTTTTATCTTTTATTCTTATAATCTGCAGTGTCTTCTTTACCTTTCATCTGAAAGCCTGTAAGACCTTAAATGAGAAACTAAGAGACTTCTTTCCTCATGAGAATTTCTTAGAAATATCATTGCAAATTAACACATCTATTTTTTTCTACCAGATTATGAGCTCCTTGAGGGCAGGTTCATGTCTTATTCATCTTTTTTGGGGGGTACTGGGGACTGAACTCAGGACCTTATGCTTTTCAGGCAAGCACTTATTCTACTGAGCTATTTCCCTGGCCCTTATTCATCATTTTATTCATCAGTGTTAGGCAAAATGTTGGATACATATAGGCACTCAGTAGATATTTGGTGAAGAAGGAAATGAATAGGTTAGCAACAAAGTGAAGAAGGATAAGGTAAGTACTCTGGTAAGATTAATGTAGAATGGTAAGTCTTTATGGATAGTAGGAAATGAGCTGGACTTTCATGGTAGATAGGATTTCAATGAATGATGAAAATTTCTAGTTAACATTTATTTTGCATTTATGTTTTGCCAGGCTCTCTTATATTTGACCTTTCATATATGGCATTATTTGGTCTTCCCCTAAATCCTATGAAGTGGTTACTATGGTGATACTATTTCATAGATGGGGAAACTGAAACACCAGGCAGGTACAGTAGCTCGCCTGGGCCACACAGTTAGCAAGTGTATAAATCCAGACAGTCTTCATGTTCTTACCAATGCTGTGCTGCCTGAAGACGAGGCAATATTAATAAGAACATGAAATCAGGCATACTGTTTCTGGTTTGGGGACCGATGACAGGTCAGAAGGTGTAGAGGGCCTAAGAGGTAGGATAGAAATAGGTCAAATAAAGGGCTGAATTCTGATAATAGAAGTTCAAGCTTTGTTTTCCAGGCGTGTTGGAATAGCTACACTGGACAATATGACAACATTTAGGAATGCTCAGTTTTGGGGTGAAGCTAAAGGCATGGGAATGGCTGGCTCATACAAAGGAGAGGGTATGACTATAGAAAAGCAGAGTCAAACTGATCTGAAATGCCCTGTGCATAGGGCCAGCCAAAGAAGACAAGGATTAGTGAGACACAGTACGTGGGTAGAGAAGGAGGTGGCTAAGTTAACATCACTACAGTAAAAGGAGGACAGAGTTTCAAAGAAAGAGTAGCTAATAGCATTACATGAAGGAGGGAAACAGAAGTCAATAATGGCCTGGGAAAGAGACCAGCAGGACTCTTGTGAGGAAGGGAGGTAAGACCAGGGTTAAGAAAAAGTGGAAGGGGACAAAACAGAGACAGTGAAGTAAAAAGAAAGTTGATAGATGAGGTAAAGAAAATTAGGAACTTTTAAATTTTAAAATCTCTCTCTCTGTCTCTGTTCTCTCTCTGTTTCTCTCTGTCTCTGTCTCTCTCTGTCTCTCTCATATATATATATATATATATATATATATATATATATATATAT
>PVKA01049233.1:0-13362 GCA_004027165.1 Ctenomys sociabilis | reverse complement strand
TTTATACTTTTCTGCTGGATGGTTAAGACCTAGGTAGATCAAAACTTATATAACAACACATGAACTTTATATTTCCTATGTGGTCATTGAAGTCTTCTCAGGGTTTATCTTGTATGAAAACAGTTTGTAATGTATTATTTCATCGACTCTGTATGGTTATGGTGTTTTGAAACTGTCTGATTGACATTTGTATTTCAATAAAATAAAAATAAATGGAAAAAAAATTAAAAAACAAAAAATAAAAAATAAAAAAATAAAAAATAAATAAAAGGAACATTTTCTCTGTTTACCTAATGAATTCAATACATCTTCATTCTAAAATCAAAATCCTATCATAAAGAAGCCCATGTTTTGTATTGAGATTTCTACTAATTCAACCTAATCTAAGAAATATACCTCATGACTGTAAGGAACAGCAAGAGGCAGAGACCAGCCAAGACCACCAGGGTTATGTAAAGACAACATGGCATGGAATTTACTCTCTGTGAGTATAGGCAGACAGCAGGCATAAAGGAAATCTGTAGGAAACAAAGAAAAGTAGACTTTTTAACTTAGGGCTTAAAAGAAAGCAAGAACTATTAGACAGGAAAATCTTAGTAAGCGTCAGTGGTCAAAGTTCTCTGGATGCCTTGTGCTTCAGTGGGCAAGTCCTTTAGGAATACAATGTAATTGTTTGGGTGCCATTTCAAAACGTTTTCTTTAATATTATAAAAAATATGTATGGACAGGTAAGCTAGCAAACACACATCAATGTGCCTTTTGACAAAAGTAACCTCATCTCCCAATCCCCATCAGGTAGACATGAGATTGGGTAAATGAATACAGCAGATGGAACAGATAGAAGAAAAGGATCAGTAAATGAATGGACTGTAACTGTGGTTGTTTATTTCCTATGTCACAATGAAATAAAAACATTTCAGTGCAAATAGTTAATCATTCCTCTTTTCCATTTAAATCTAATAAAAAAATGTCCTATAATAAAATATATAGGTTGTTAGTTTTGTCCAGGTGCTTAGAAATCCTATGCTCCATCTTATTGCTTTTATGACAGACATTCTGTGTTTACTGAGGTACTGGGGCTGAGCTGACAACAGTGCCTCTGCTAGAAGACAGGCTGGGTATTAGGAAAACCATACCCAAATCTAGCCTTACAATGACATAATTAGTGTGCCATGCACTTAGTCAACCGACCTAAGTAAGCTATGACCTTACCTTAAACATGAACTTGATATTCTTCTCAGGTGATAGAAAAATAAAATTTATCATAACAGAAAGTGAGTGGGATGACAAACTTTCAAGTTAACCAATATAAACCAAGAAAATTATAAGCTTAAAGGTACTTAATTTATATAGTAAAATTAATAGCTAACAAATCTTCATTTGTTTTACTACTGGTTAAATTTTAAATATCCAGAAATGGAAGTCAAATGTTATATTTTTTTGTTCTAATCTACAGAATTTTGTATAGTGCTAGCCACATAGTAGAGTATGTGACAATTCTAAATTGAGAATCATGGGGAAATTTGAAGATGTAAGAAGAGCAAAAGAGGAGTGTCTCAAAACATTTTCCCCCAGGAAATAGAATCATTTTCTTAGTCTTACAGAAGGACATGGCAAATATGGCAAGCAAGAGGAAAGGGTGGCAAATAGGCAAACGTATGGCCAGAGGAAAAATTTCAGAATATTGAACATATCAGAGTGGATAAAATTGTTTGGTTTTCCAATTTGAGAACAATTTAAGCTTGGCATAAAATCTGTTTATGCAACTATACATGTCCTTTTGACTATTTACATTGTTGGCCACTCTACCTTAACTTTGCGTTTGCTCAAATAAATGTGATGAGGGAAAAAGTTATAGGAGCTAACTAGGAAAACCATGGCCTATTCCCGTAAATATAAGAGAAAGCAAAGAGACGTTTGCAACAGAAAATGTCTTTTCTTCTACTCACTCTTTATTTATATGTTAGTATATTCTTCCTAAGATAAATATTTTATACATAAACTAGTCATTAATAAGATTTGTGATCTTTAGTAGATGTTATAAATGAACCACTAAAAGGGTAACAGTAACTTACTACTATCAACACAATTTTAGTGCGTAGGACCAGAAGATTGGAGCAGAAATCACTTTCCACTATAATACAAAGTGACAGCAGAGTAGCAATAGGTAAAATTATCTGAGTCCCTCTGGATTCACCTCCCAGACAGACCTAAAAGGTTTTCTGGTGACAATCCTAATTCAGATGTCCTCTCTTAAGTGCTACACTTCTCCTTCTCCCTCTCCACTCATCATCCCTCCCATTCTCTCTTATTCTGTGGTACTTAGCACCGAACCAAGGACATTTGTACAGAGGAATAAGCTTGGCCCTTTTTCCTTTTAGAGACAAGATCTCGCTAAATTACCCAGGTTGGCCTCAACTTTGCACCTCCTGTTGTAGCCTCCTGAGCAGCTGGGATTATAATCATATATCATCGTTCCCAGTATAAATGTGGTGTGCTCAGGTATATAACACTTTAAAAAAAAGTCTAATGTCCCTTTCTTAGTCCCATCATTGCTAATTCTCACTCTTTTGGCAAACATAAACTGAGCTGTATTTTTACTGAAGAAAGTCTCTAACTTAAGGTAATGCTATAGTGGAGACACTACTCCCCATAAAATTGGCTTGAAAGAGATTTTAAATCAAGAAACAGCTAAATTTGCCCCAGTACATGTTTTCTGTAAATATGACTTTATTGAGATATGGAAGTGTGCTTCCTATGGCTTATTTCATACTACCATGGAAGAGTGAGGGAACTGACATATACAGATTGTATGGGGCTGGGCATGCAGCTGAATGGTAGGGCGACTTACCTGCCATTCACAAGCTCCTGGTTTCATCCTCAGGATGAAAAAAAAAATAGTCCAGAGATTTATGGACCACAAAACAAAAGTATTTAATATCTAGACCTTTATAGAAAAAGTTTGTTAAGATTGCTCTAAATTATAAACGTGCCAAAAATATCACATCATTGCTATAACTTGCACATGGAAGTGACACAAGTGAGAAGCTAGAACAATTTCATGACAGAAGACAAAAAATGATGAATAGCCACCTGGCAAGGTACACACCATAACTTACTTGGAAAATACTAACTAAAAACAAAATAATACACTATTTCACATATGTTAGAATAGCCAAAATTAAGATTGATGATATCAACTGTGGAAGAACAAGAATTCTCTGTATTACTTATCTATGTATATGAGCAGGATGGTTTGGACAACTGTAATGTGCATTTTTGCTAGTCTATGGAAAGGAGCAGTTAATCCTTTATTTGCTTTGTCCTTTTTTGAATTCTGTTTTCTTTTTCTCTCTTATTACTTTCTTATTTTTTTTCTTTTTTATTCCTCCTTCCAACTTTGCATGCATATGTCTGGTGGTATGAATAATTGGTTGGAAGACAACACTATACCACAACAAATACTGTGAAATTCATAGTACTTTGTCAAGTGAAATTCTGTATCACTTGTAATTTTTCTGTTTTAATTCTAATTTGTACTCTCTTTAAAAAATTAGTAGGCAAGTAAAATGGTAAAACTACATTGAAAAAGAGTTCAGTATTTTTGCATAAGTGTATCCTTTGCTGAGATTAATAATTTCCATTTCTGAGTATTTCCCAAGAGAAATGAAAAATTATGTCCACAAAAGACTTGTATATAAATGTCTGTAGCAACTTTATTCATAGTAGCCAAGAATTGGAAACAACCTAACTGCCCATCAACTAATTAATAAAAAAGTGAATATCTATCTATCTATCAATCTCTAACTGGGCAATAAAAAGGAATGAACTACTGATACACATAATAATGCTTTTAGTTATCAGTTACCAAAAGCATAATGCTGGAGAGAAGGTGCTAAACACGAACTAAAGTGACACTTGAAAGAGAAAAGGCACAAAGGAGCTTGTGCATGTAGATATGATATAGTGATGGTTATGTACCTATATAAACCTGGAAAAACTGGTCAAAGCATAAACTTAATATCAGTCAATATTGTTTTGTTTAAATGATACCATAATGAAGTTGTTTTAGTGTTCATTCTCTAGCTTTTCTAAACCTGATTATCTATCCTAAATTCTCACTTACTTTGAATCTTCTATCATTTTCTCCCCATTTAACAGTTTGACATTATGGCCCAATTTTATACCTCCATCTACTTCAATAGCTACTCACTATCATACTCTCTAGATATACTACTTTAATATTCCTGCTAAATAGCAGACTTTAAGGGTTGAATAGCACCTTAAAGTGCAAACACAAGTATTCAACCTTCAGTGTATCTTTAGTGCAAAACAGACCATTTCCTAAAGAAGTAATTCTATTTTTATTAATCCAGACTGCATCACTGTAATTCTAGTCTCTGGCTGCAATTAATTATTTTTGATACCACATTCTAGAAGCCTATCTTGACATAGTGGAACATGCTTTCAATCTCAGCTACTTAGGTGGCTGTGGCAGCAGGATCACAAATTAGCTAGGTCCTGTGTGAAATTAGAAAAGTAAAGCAAAAAGGGCTAGGAGTATAGCTTAATGATAGAACGCTTATGTAGCATGTGTGAGAATGGGGGTTTAATTTCCATTACGAAAAATAAAGCTTAGGGCTGGGGAGACATCTCAGAAGACTAAGCATCTGCTTAGCCAAGCACATAGACCTGGGCTTGACACCATACAACACATGCCACCCCCACCCCACCCCCAAGTGCACTGAGCTGCTATCGAGTCTGGATATGGTGGCACATGCCTGTAATTCCAGCCTGGGGAGGGTGACAACAGAAGGATCACTAGAATCTGAGCTGCATATTGAGACTCTGTACCAAATACATTAATAAATAAATAAATATCAACTACTTTCCACATGACAGCCATTAAAATATTTAACACACACATGTACAATACTGATGAAGTCTCCTTTTGTCCTTGTCTTCAAGCTGAACATCCTGTCATTTCTTCTAAAAATAGACTAATGCTGAATTCTAGCTGAATTCATCATATACTGATTATGTTAAAGTTTTTTTTTGGTACCCGGGATTGAACTCAAGACCTTGTACTTGCCATGCAAACACTTATTCTACTGAGTTATCTCCATGACAAATTTTTTATTTTATTTTTTTAGCAGAACAATGGATTGAACTCAGGCCCTTGCGCTTGCCAAGTAAATGCTTACTCTACTGAGCTATCTCCCTAGCCCCCAAAATTTGGGTTTGCACAATTAATTTTGTTGTTGCTTTGTTTTGTTTTGTTTTCTGAGACATCATCTTACTGCATAGCCACAGCTAGCCATGAGCTCATGATGGTCTTCCTGCCTCAGCCTTTTGAGTGCTGGGATTACAGGCATGTGCCACCATGCCCAGATCCACATTTCATTTTGAAGCTAGGTCAGAGTATTCTGATAGACAAGAGGACAAAATATTGGGTAAATTTATGGTAGGTAAAACATTTTGTTTAATAAGAAAATTTTCTAACAATTAAAACTGCCCCCAACTGTGATGTCCAAGCAAAGACAAGGTCATTAGAGAAAGTAAAGAGAATTCCATATTACAAAGAAGTTGAACTAAAGCACTTTTAAAATATACCCCAATCTTCTGATTCTATTAGATGCCTGTAAAACACTTCTAAGCTTTTAAGGCAAGGAATTTCTTACTTTGTAAGGAAAATAAAAATCAAGAAGAAATACAAACAGCAAATAAATATGTTAAAAGATGTTCAACATTGCTGGTTATTCAAGAGGTGCAATTAAAACAATGCTAAGATTGCATCTCATCCCCCCTGCAAAAATAATGGCTATTATCAAGAAATCAGCCAATAAGAAATTCTGGAGGAGCCGGGCGTGGTGGCGCAGGCCTGTAATCCCAGCACTAGGGAGGCTGAGGCAGGAGGATTGTTGTGAGTTCGAGACCAGCCTGAGCTACAAAGTGAGCTTAAGGCCAGCCTGAACTGCACAGTGAGACCCTGTCTCAAAAAGACAAAAAAAAAAAAAAAAGAAATTCTGGAGGGACTGTGGGTAAAATAAGCCCTTCTTCAGGCTGGTGGAAGTGTAGACTTGTGCAACCACTGTGGAAACCAGTATGGAGATTCCTTGAAAACCTAGGGTTAGAGTTTCCATTTGTCCCCAGTTATCCCTTTCTTGATATGTTCACAAAATAATAAAAAGTATTATACCACTGAGATATATGTGCACCACTTTTATAGCAGCACAGATTGTGATAGCTAAATTTTAGTGCCCATCAATGGATGAATGGGTGAAAATGTGGTTATTTTATACAATGAAATACTACTCTGATATAAAGAAAAATAAACTTGAGGCATTTCCAAGTATATGAATGCATCTTGAGATCATAATCTTAAGTGAACTAAATCATGCACATATATATTGCATTGTTTCTCTGTCATAGAAAATCAAAAGTGTAAATAAGGACCAAAACGTATAACAGATATTGTCAAATAGTAAGAAAATGTTCAATGGGAAGAGGAACTTGGAATGAGGGGAGGAAGCAAAAGGACATCAAAATGAGAAGGTAAGAATGGAAACAAAGCTTTTGAAAATAAGGAAGAGAAAATGGGTGAAGAGAGAAGGGAATAGGCAAAAAAGATAAATCAAGATAAATCATGTACAGATGCAAATTCCTTATGAAGAATATGATCATTATTTATATCTGAATGGTGCCAGTAAAATTAATTATTTAGAAAAAAAGAAAAATCAGAAGAAGTATGAATGTGACTGCTTCTGATTGAAATGCAGAAAAGTAGGTAACAGAGAAAAATATGGGGCAGGAAAATGAGGTTGGATCAAATATAGGATCCTATATGCATGTATAGAAATATTACACTGAACCCCATACACCTGATACATTCATCAAAAGTGAAAAGTAAAATAAAATAAAATAATAAAATTGTAACAGTTAACTGTGATTGTAAGTCCTGATGTTGAGTTCTTGAATGAGATTAAACAATTATGAAGAGTTAGTGGGAATATAGAATAGATATCACTCTAAAAAGGGAAAAAACCTCACATTTTCTCATAAATCCTTACCTTCTCCTACCTTTTCATGTTTTCTTCCTTAAGTCCATCAGAGGCAATACTATATGCTTTGTTTTATTCTGGTAGCTAAGCAATATCAAAAGTACCATAAAAATGGACAAATCTGCTTTGGTTTATATGTCACTAACAACAGACCCATCATAAATAGCATGTCCTAGAAAAGGAACAAAAAAATAAGGTATTCGAGATAGAAAGAAAATTACAGATTATTGAAGGCATCCATGTTCAAGTATTTGTCCAATCTTGCATACCGATATCTGTTAACATGAGCAACAGATCTGATGATAAAATATGAAATGTAACAGCCATTGAATTTGCTATTCTTGTTTTGAAAATCTATATCGTACTGTTATTGTTTGTCTTTTTTTTTTTTTTTTTTGCTATTTGCTTTTGTTTTTGCTCTTTAAAATAAAATAAAATAAAATTTAAAAATAAATAAATGGGACAGGCCAAATAGCTCATCAGATTAAAGAGCCTTCAAGCAGGTGCAAGGGCCAAGACTTGCAGTGCCAGCCCCACCCCTGGGGTGCGCTGAGACAGCAATTGAGTCTGGGCATGGTGGTGCACACCTGCAATCCCAGCTCTTGGGAGGCTGTAAACAGGCAGATCACTACAAGTCCCATCTAGTATTGAGAACCTGAACACCCTGTAGATCCTTCCCTAAAAAATACTATATATATGTGTATGTAGATAGATAGATAGATAGATAGATAGATAGATAGATAGATAGATAGATAGATAGATAGATAGATAGATAGATGATGAAATAAAAATAAATAAATGTGAATGACCAGCTTTGATATAGTGTTTAGATAATGTTCTCCTAGTTGTTGCACAGTGCTTAAATACTATTTGAGGAATTTTACTCGTTCTCTAAAATAATAAAAGATATAGGTATTTGTGTCTTAATTTCTATTAATAAGAAGTAAAAGATTTCCTTAACATAAGTAGACCACTATTTATTTGACGTATTTCAATAGAAATATTGATTTTAAAAGATATCTTTTGGTCCTACAACGAGTAATTCCTGAAAAAGGACTAAAAGAATGCAATCAGTACATTTCAGAGTTTAAAATTGTTACTCACAGATTAGGGATTCAAAATTCCAATCTGCTTTGTGTTTTCTTCCCTCCCTCATTTACATGAGCTTCTCCTAGGATTTTACCAGTTTGTGATGTTTTAGAATTCCGCCTTTGCTTGCAACTGATAGGATCTTTCCTCTTTTTTTCAAAGGAAAAACTGCATTAAAGACTTCATTCTTTATATCTTTCCAAACAACATGAGCTCAGCAAACAGATTTACTTTTAAAGTAACTTATCAACATTGACAGCATTCTCTTAAGAACAGCTGTTGCCTCATAGACTACAGTGTGAACATTATACCCCCAAATTTAGAAACAATTCTACTTGGAAAAAATATTGCACATTTAACACCACTTTAATTACCAAAGACATTTGCATGAAAGCCCAATTTCTGTTTAGTAACTTCACCTTATGATTTTTTCCTAGACTTTTAAATTTATGCCTCAAAAAGTGTCATTCTGTAATTTAAGATGGCAAAGTCAAAGCCATCTCTTCTTTGCATGCCTCAGCTTAACAGCTCATTTTTTTGAATTTTAGAATTGTTCTTTCCTTTCTTATGCTAGTAGTTGACTGTCAAAACTAATTCTTTTGCAAGCCTAATTGTAAGCTTCAAGGTCATATAAATCTTGACTCAGACAGTAGAAAATGAATTTATAAAGAAAGGTACTGGTCTTCATTCTTTTAATGTTTGAGATGCTATGGAATATTTGCATAATGTGTGTTTTGCAAATTCTGTAAAATATCATGCCATACTTTTATAACTCACATTAGTCTTAAGGATGTATAAGTGTATGTATAATGCTCTGTGATTGGAGATGGGTTAGAGAGGGAGTTAGAGAAAAGCAAAATAAAAAGAAAATATTGATGTAACAAAGACTATTTTCTCAATTTTCTTTCAGAGCAATTGTTCATGACACAAAATGGCTTCTGTACACTATTTGCCTCCTATGTATATCTCAAAATAAGCTCCTGCTGAACTTCAAGTGTTCACTGTTCAGCCAGTATTCACAATTGTTTATTTCAAAGTGCTACAAAATTCATCATTCTTTCTTTTCTGTATTTAGGTCAGGGTATACAGGGTCTGCAGCATCTACTGGTTCTCACTACATAGATCAGACTCCTACTGACCCTCCTGTTTACAGCCTCCCAAGCACTTGGATTACATGCTCATGCCACTACATCCAGTCTCAGTCACTGTCTCAGGGTACCCCGAGGGTAGGGCCAGCATGGCACACCAGGGTTTGAACCCAGGCTTCTGTGCTCTGCCTAAACAAGCACTTCAGTCTGCTGAGCTATCTGGCCGGCCCTTATCATTCTCTATGTTAATGTACCATATGTATACAGAAGACAAGAACAAAATAAGTACTGTTTGTAACTTTTATTTTATTACAAATATTTTAGGAATTTAACTTTAGTCTAAGAAACACAGAAATAACTAAGCATATGATTGAAAATAAACATGAAGAGTTTTTAGTTAGTAAAATATCAGATGTACTTACCCCTTCTAAAGAGGACACGGTAGCTTTCTTAGGGTTAGTCTTCAACAGATAAATATAATGACAGTAAAGGAAAGGGTAGATGAACACAACAAAAAAGAGAGGCTTAGGGTGTACAAAACCACCTACTCTCTGATTTAACATAAAGTCAACACAAAGTAGCAATAAAATAAACAGAATTTTCTGTATGGTTTAGCTTGCTTTCATTATCATTTATGAAAATCAGAGTTATTTCCAGTATTAAAAAATCAAGTAAGTTGGCATAACTTATGCAAAAATCAGCTGCATGAAAAAGGCATTAAAAATCCACAGCATGGCATCACAAGTGGCTTTCTTTTCCCCTTTTTGCTTATCTTCCAAAACTTATAAAATGAATATTCAATTATTCAAGATAGGCTATATTATGCTTTGTTGACAATTAACCTCCAAAATCCCTGTGCTTTAGCATAATAAAAGATGATATTCCATTCAAGTTACTTGCCTGTCCTGGGTCTGCATGGTGTTTCTGCTGCTTGGTCACTCAGAAATCTGCCTAATGAAACATTATTTGAGCAAGTGCTTCTACAAGTATCACAGCACTAGGAAGTGAAAAATAAACATTGCTTTTCCTATTAAAGTACAGCTGGAATTGTCACATTTCATAGGTAAAACTAAGTTACAAGGCCATAAAGTCAAAAGAATAAGGAAAATATAAATCTACCTTCTAGCCAGAGAGCAAAGAATCAAAACTATTTTCTATAAAGCTTATCCATCTGCCCAACACATTTTGTAGTCATTAGTTATATTTTGGCAAATATCCTTTTTATATTTTTATAAAATGTATGTATTTTATAAAGTTGAGATGATACTGTACACAATATTTTATAATTTGATTTTCTACCTTAGTGCTTAATAAACATTTTATTGTAATATACATTAAATCCAAATGCCACACATATTACAACAATTGTCTGCTATTGGAACTTTAGTTCTGCCTATTTTTGCTGAAAATTAATAAAAGAATGATGAATCAGAAGACCTAAAAGTACTGCACGTAAGAGTGGAGTAACTGGAACGTGGGGCTAAAGTCTCTAGTAGGAAATCAGGGAACACACACCAGGCCTGAGAAGAGGAAGCAGTTGGTAACTTCTAACAGATACTTATATGGTAGGCCTCAAATGTAGATTTAGGGTACAGTAACAGGAGGGAAATCTGAAAGGATTTCATAAAGAACCCAATAACAGTAGCAAAACAAAGTGCAGGATAATTAGAATTTGAATTGATGATGAGTCATACTTGTAATATATTACATCCAAAATCAAAGGTGAGCAGTTTATATGAACTATAGCTAAAAGTCATACTTTAATATCTGTTCAGGTATAATTACCTATATTATATCAATAGAATGAATTGCTAATCATCCAAATAATATGGTGTTTTCTCTTTCAAGGAAAATGAGGACCCCCAACTCATAGGGCATCTCTTTTGAGTGATTCTTCCAGTAGCAATGGGAGACTTGGCCTGGTAATTTCACACAGTACTGTCAATCAAGTACTTACTGAATTTAGTGTTTTCCCAGTGCCATAGGAAACAGAGGAATAGACATACCCATAATATACTCGTGAAAGCAAAATTATTCTGTGTCAGCTGAAAAACAATTATGATCACTATGGAAGCATTTTATAAGAGCAAGCAAAATTGAAAAAAGGAAGAGTTGCTCAAGAGTTACAATAATTTGAAAGACTTATTAGATAGGGTCAAGGATGTAGCTCAGCAACACAATGCCTGTCTGGTAAAAATGAGTCCATGAATTTGATTCTTTCTAGTACAAAAAACAGTCTTATTGGAGAAGGTAGGATTTAAGCAGAAAAATACTCACTTTGAATAATCAGCAAGTAGGAAGCTAAAAGGTATATAGTTAAATTGAGAAGGGAAAGTTGGCACTGGTATTGGGGAATCATCACAAAAATCATTGGAAGCTGCCAAGGGGAATAAGGAAACACTAATTTTCAAAAGGAGGGCTCTGGGAAATGTAATTGAAAAGTCAAGATGGTCTCAAATGACAGAGATCATGGAAAGGCAGTAATTCCTTTTGGAAATCTCCATAGGAGGTGCTCAAGAAAAGAGGACAGAATGAAAGTGATATTTTAAGTAAATTATTCCAATGGTTATAAGATGATAAATTCAAATCACATTCTCATCTCTCAAGCAATCTTCATACAAACACACACACACACACACACACACACACACACACCACATATAAATATATACAGGCAAAAAATTGTCTTCCATCCTTCAATTTACCATAAGATTTTATACATCAAATAATGATCCATATAATAAATAAAAACAAAAAATATAATAGTGATGTAGCCTACATATTTCATATATCTATTTCTGCCATATATGTTGCATTTCAGAGGGGGCTTTCCTGTTTAACATATTCAGTCCTGGCAGAACATGGCAAACTTAATTTTTTAGACTTAAAACATACTTTAATAAGTTGATGCTGTATTAATGCTACATTTCTCAGAAAAACTCTAAATTTAAGGTATCAAGGATAAATCAAACATGGTACAGCAATAAAAAAATGCACAGTATAACTACCTAAGATTCAAAAGGCTAAGAGCTACTGTCAGACCTTCAGCATATTCCCAAGATTGTACTAGGCCTAGCAAGAAAAGCTGTGAACAGCAACATCATAAACACAAAAGTGTCATTTCTGGGATGTCGTTACTCAAGGCAAAGATAGAGGCAAGTAAACACAAGATGTTTTTAATGATATACTGGGATGTCCTTACTCAAGGCAAAGATGGAGGCAAGTAAACACAAGATGTTTTTAAAGATATACTGAAATGAAAATCTTTAAGAGAAAATCTCTTTAGTACATGAAAACATAATATACAGGATATGGCAGAACTGTACATAAGCTGTCTGTGTCATCTGTGGACATTTGTCTGAATTCTCACGTGGGAGCAAATGGAGCAACGGGGCTAAGGTCACTGGGAGATGTTTGGGTTTTGTGGTGTATGTGGTAGTGCCTCTGGGCATGAGGAGTGTAGAAGGCAAATAAAACACAATGGAAAAATAACCAGAATGCTGAAGATCAATGGGGCTCTAAGGAATCATCCTGTCATGGTTCCCTCCAGCTTTCAACAATTCATTATATTTGAAATTTCAGGAATGTGTCACACAGAACTGATTAAACAACCCATACAGAAATTGTTAGATATCACCCCTCCCTTGCCTTCTGCCCCCAGCATACTCCCTTAGAGTAGTACAGGCAAGGAAGTCCTAACTATTGGGAGGAATCCCTAACACTTTTTTAAAGGTAGAATTTTGGCTAGTCCAAAAGGGTTCCTTCGTTTAAGGGTTTCAGAAAACTAGACATTGAAAGTTTATTAGTATCTCTGACATTTTTTGGAGCAAATTCAGCTTCAGGAGCTGCAGGGTTGAAAGCAGGAGGGCTTCTACCAATTGTCCTAATTGTCCAAAGTGTTCACTTGTTGATTGTGTCAATCTTATTTTTTTTTCCATTTATTTTTATTTTATTAAAATACAAATGTCAATCAGACAGTTTCAAGACACCTTAACCATACAGAGTCGATGAATTAGTACATTGCAAACTGTTTTCAGAACGTTTTGGTATTGTACAAGGTGCATACATGAAATTATATTTACAGGTTTTTTTATAGCTGAATTATATCAAAGATTCAATAATTA
>PVKA01049232.1:0-13362 GCA_004027165.1 Ctenomys sociabilis | reverse complement strand
TCTCCCCAGGCGCCCCCACTTCATTTTTTAAGATAATTTTTTCTTCACATAAAAATTATAAACAGTGTCAAAATCATGAAAATCTGTATGGTGTGACCTTGGACAGTTTGGTGTTCCTGGTGGTTATTCTGAGTTACTGTATGCTACCCTCTGCATTCATAGCTTCAAATGTTTGTTCCTAAATCCTGTTCACTGACCAAAGTAAGAGTGCCACACCGGGTGTGGCAGCACATGATTCCAGTCCAGCACTAGGAGGCTGTGGCAGGGGATCACTGCCTGGGCAACTTAGTAAATTCAGGACCACCCTGGCTCACCCAGCAAAAACCTGCCTCAAGAAACAGGGTTGGTGATAATAGCTCAACAGCACAGCCCCTGCCTGGCAAGCGCAAGGTCCCTGACTGATTCCCGGTGTCAAAAAACAAACAAAGAGACCAAGTAGTAGCAAAGCTACTGGCAGGTGGTCTGATGACATTTCCAACAGGACAAAGTTCTGGATCTAGGAACCTTTCTATTTTTAAAAGTACCCAGCTGAATGGTGTTCTGCTAAATAAGAGGTGGTTGACAGGATTTCTTGTGTAACTCCTATTAAAGTGTGATAAATCATCTGTCATTTGCAATTTTTGTTGTCTGTATTTTAGGGAAAAGTCTACGGGGTGTTCAGGCTCTCACTACTAGATGGAACTCTTAGTGATCCTCCTGTTTACAGCCTCCCAAGAGCTGGGATTACAGATGTGTGCCACTACACCCAGTCTTAAATCACCCTCTCAATGTGCCCTGGAGGTGGGGCTGACATCGAACCCCTGGCCCCTGTACCTGCTTACAGGTGCTTTAATACACTGAGCTATTTGGCCAGCCCTTGTCATTTGCAATAAATAAGATACTTGCCATAGGGAGGAAAAATCCTACTAACAGCATTCAAAGCTCTAATTATAATCTCCAACAATGTTTCAGATTTCCTCTTTTTTTTTTTGGCAGAACCAGGGATTGAACCCAGGCCCTTGTGCTTGCCAAGGAAGCTCTTATTCCACTGAACCATTTGCCCAGCCCTCAGATTTCCTCTTTTCTGGGCCTGGTGGTACACACATGTAATTCCAGTACTCTGGAGGCTGAGGCAGGAGAATCCATGCAAGTTTGAAGTCAGCTTGGCCTTCATAGTGAGTTCAAGGCCAATTTGAACTATATGTAGAGACCTTGTCTGAAGAAACCACACCCCCACTAAACAAAAAAAGATGTTTTCAAAGATTAGTATAACTGTTGAAAGTATTTTCTCTGCATAATTTTTATTCACTTCAATTTTTTAAAACTGCACGTAATTTGTAACTATGGCCTGGGTGTATAAGTTAGTGGTAGAATACTTGCCTAGTATAGCCATGGCCCTGAGTTGACTCCTGGCACTGAGGAAAACAAAAAGGGAGAGAAAAGGGAAGAGGGAAGGAAGAAACCATAAGGTGAACTGTATCAGTTAGTGTTATAATTGTCCACACTCAATACAGTCAAATCTGTGTCATGCGCCCAAGTTGTCATGTGTGGAAGACTCAAGATAGCCATTAACATTGCACACACCATTTCAGGACCTCTTCTTTGGAGACTGTTTAACGTTAGTCTATGAGCCAAACCAAAAATAAAAAGTCACATTGATTTCAGGTGCCTACTATCTGTCTTTAAAAAGAATGAACAAATTACAAGGCAAAAAACTAGCCATAGTAGATATTAAAATATACTAAAAAGCCTCTGTAATTAAAATATTGCATTACTGGTACAAAAATAGGTCAGTGAAATAAAGTAGCACAGGAGTTAGCAAATTATGGCCTACCGGTATTTGTTTTTTTACAGTAGCTGCTTTTGGAATGTTCATTAATTCATGAAATGTGTAGGGCTGCTTTTGCCTTATAATAACCGTAGTGACCTCATGACCTGCAATCCTAAGTATTTGCTATATAGTCCTTTAACAAAAAGTTTGCTGTCTCCTGCAATAGATCCTGAAATAGATTCAAATATATGAAAATTTAATATGATGAAGTAGACCTTTCAGATCACTGAAGCAAAGGTAAATGAATCTAGAAACAATTAGCTATTTGAAAAAAGATAAAATTAGATTGATACTTTACACCTACACCTAGGAATACATTCCAAGTGTATCAAGATTCTACATAAAAGGAAGCCCCAGAAGTATTATATAAGAATGAATAAATATTAGTTTTATGTAGAAAAGGCTTTCTTCTGACTCAAAATCTGGAGGCAATGAAAGAAAATATTGATAAATTTTACTATATGAAATGAAAATAATTTGTGTAGCAAAACCACCATAATCAAGGACAATAATCAACTGAGAAAATATTTGCAACATTTGTCAGTACAAAAGGACTGATATCCCTACTGTAGGAGGAACATTTAAAAATGAAGACAACCATAAATTTGAGAGAACAATGGAGGAAACAGACAATTCATGAAAAGAATATACAAATAGACCTTAAACCTATAAAAAAAATATTCTGATACTTAAGAGGAATGCAAATTAAGATAGCAGCTTAGATAACATTTCTCACCTATACAATTGATGAGCATTGCAAACTAAGAATTATTCCATCTGCCCAGCTCTGAGAAAGGCTAAATTAGGGGAATCATTTGACTCCAGAAGTTTGAGATCAGCCAGGGCAAAAAGAAATCCCAACTCGAAAAAAAAAAAAAATGTGACAGTATATTCTATGGTAAACTGCTAGAGAATAGGTAGTCTCACATAATGCTCATGAGAATGCAAAGCCTTTTCGGAGCAGAATAGGGGAGTATGTAATGAAACTGCACTTATTTTTTGATCCTTCAAGGTAATTACTCTGATGGTACTCTAAGGAGATACATTTGCACAAGATTATTTGCTACAGCATTGTTTGTATCTACAAAATACCAGAAACAATTTAAGTGCCTGTACCTACAACAGAAGATGAATAAATTACAGTACATCCATACAGTGGGGTCTAATTAGCTGTAAAAAGAATAGGAAGATATTTATGACCTGGTACAGAATGATTTCCAGGCTCTAATATGCTGATGTGGATAACTGTCTCCTAAAGCCCCATATGTTTACCCAGCAAAGGTGATACTGTGATTCTAGCCCTCCCTCCCCGTGGCCCCACCCCACGCTTCCCAGCAGCCTTGAAGGAACTGGTGCCATAATGTAATGTGCCATTCCAGGTCCAAACAAGGCCATGGACTGAAGACCTCTGAAACTTTGCCAAAATGCAGTAAACCTTTCTTCCCTCAAATTCAATCTCTCAGTGATTTCTTTTTTTTTTTAAATTAAATTAAATTTTATTATTTCATTTTGAGAAGTAAAAGACAAAAGAAAAAAATCAGAAATAATGGCAGGAACAGGGTAATATACAACAATACATACATTACAAATTTTCAGAATAGCTGATAAACAAAGGTTGAAATATTGGGGCCAGGGAGATAGTTCAGTAGAATAAGCACTTTCCTGGCAAGTGCAAGGGCCTGAATTCAATCCCCGGTTCTGCCAAAAAAAAAAAGAAAGAAAGAAAGAAATATTATCTATTTTTTTGATCAAATTTGTTGCTCAGATTGACAGATATAATTATGTAAGATTGGACATATGGTTTCATATTACTTGTTTTTCAGAAACAAATTTTTCTTGTCCCTCTTGGGTTTTTTTTGTCTTTTTTTAAAATTTATTTTGAGAGTATAGTAATAATTAATATGACATTAGAAATGGTACACATTTAGAAGACCAAGATGACAAATATTCAAGCATGATTTTTGTATTACACATTGCCATCCCTAATGTAATTCCTCAGACCTCAGATAGCATGCAGAGTTACCCAAGGCAGCTGCAGCTACACATTAACTGCTATTTTTAAAAAACTGATGGAAATTTCTCAGTTATTTCTTATAGGTAACAGAAAAGTAACACCATAATACTTGGTGAAAAAAAATGCAAAACTCAAAAGAATATTTATACAATAAAATATGTTTTCATATAAGAAAAAAGACTTAAGTATATACATGAATCTACTAATTTTGTCCAAAATGAAAAACAGGAAGTATAATTTGGAAACTAATCATTGATTGGTAATTATTGGGCATGAATGGGAGCGGGATTAAAGGGAATGGGAAATACAAGGAGAGCAGCATTTCTTCAAATACACATTTTCGTGTAAGTTTGCCTTATAACTACTCATATTTTTCATACTAAAAAAGAATAAGTTATCATAAAATACAAAATTGGCTATTACGGAAGTAGTAGCAACCATACTAAAAGGTAGGTGAGGAAGAAAAAAGCTAGCCCAGTAACATCCTTGTGTGCTTTTTTACTATTGTAAGCCAAACTATATACAAACACATGGTTGTTGGCAACACTTTTTTTTTTCACAGATGATAAAGATCATCCTCATTCTTTTTTTTATTGCTGTAAGTGAGCAACTCTGAAGCCATTTCACGTATATTCTGGGCTGGAGTAAATAAATAAATACATTGT
Organism: Ctenomys sociabilis; assembly: GCA_004027165.1. NCBI lineage: Eukaryota > Metazoa > Chordata > Mammalia > Rodentia > Ctenomyidae > Ctenomys > Ctenomys sociabilis. The sequence continues at coordinate 8,873 of PVKA01049232.1, read as the reverse complement.
GAATAACGAGAGCCAGGATTCTCACTGCCAGAAAAGAAAGTCACAGATGAGGGGGATGAAGCAGGAGGATCACAGAGAGCGAGCCTCTGTCTCTAAATAAATAGGAGAGGAGGAGGAGGAACTCCACCGGTAATGGCTTGGAATCAGAAGAATCGATGTGAACTCATGGTATTTACAGCATCTATAGATGTCCCAGCTCTGCCTGCTGAGAGGGTTTAGGAGCTGTGATAGCTCAGTCAGAACGAACACATGTAGTGACTACATTGTTATTTCTAAACACTATACTTCAGTAAAATCAGTACATTTTTCAGAAATGAAATAGTTGCAGCATGGAAGCACACGAATTCTGCAACATCGCATAGCAGGAAGTAGCCAGGTTTGCCTGTAACCCGGCGGCGCTCAGGAGGCTGAGGCACAACGAGTGCTGGGAGTTCGGGCCGCTCTGGGCTACAAAGTGAGTCCAAGGCCAGCCGGAACTGCACAGCAAGACTTTGTCTCAAAATAAAGAAAACACAGAGTGTAAGAAAGTGGCTTAAAAAGAGCACTTCAAAAGGACTCAGTTTTAGGGCTGGGGAGATGGCTCAGTGGAATAAGTGCTTCCCTGGCAAGCACAAGGGCCTGAGTTCAATTCCTGGTTCCAGAAAAAAAAAAAAAAAAAAAATTACTTATATATAGCTGGGCGTGGTGGCGCATGCCTGTAATCCCAGCACTAGGGAGGCTGAGGCAGGAGGATTGTTGTGAGTTCCAGACCAGCCTGAGCTACAAAGTGAGCTTAAGACCAGCCTGAACTGCACAGTGAGACCCTGTCTCAAAAAAGACAAAAAAAAAAAAAAAAAAAAAAAACAAAAGGACTCAGTTTGAAGGCACTACCAATAGCCAAATCTGGGACAATCTGAGAAATAAATGATGATTAGAGTCATAATTTGTAAAATTCACATCTATAAGTCCACACTGGTGTAAATACGTAATTAAGCCAGATGCAGTGACACATGCCTGCAACCCCAGATACTTCATAGACTGAGGCAGGAGGGAATCAAAGACAGGCTGGGCAATTCAGTGAGACCCTGTCCCAAAAAAGAGCTGTGATATAGCTCAGTGATGGAGCACTTGCCTAGAAGCTTGAGGCCCGGGTCAAGTTTCCAGTAATGGAAATAAGTAAATAGCAAAGAGGAGATAACTCTTTAACATAGCAGAATTTGACAAATGGAGTAAGAATAGAAAATGATTTGGCAAATACCAAAGCAAGAATTGTTGTAGGTAAAATTCATCATTTTATGAATTTTAATTCATAGGAGCAAATATGAAAAGAGACAGGATATTCAGGCCAACCTGAATTACTTAGTGAAACCCTGACTCAAATCAAAGACAAAAATAACAAAAAAATATTGTAAGGCAACTTTCAGAAGTTGAATTTGAAGGCGCTGGAAGCACAGAGCGGATTCAGCCGTAGTCCCTGCTTGGATGTAATCTGTGCATGCTGCTGCAAGTTAGAACTACACAGCACCAGCAGTCTTGCATGTCGCTCGGACGCTCAGGTCTTTGTGGTCAGCACTGCTCGGCTGCCAGTGAGCTGGAGCCCACATGTGTGCGTGAAGTCACCCCCTGCACTGCCGGCCCACACCCACACAGCCGCATTCATCACAGGTTTCTGTTGGAAGCTTGTTAAACTCATTACAAAACAGGTTGGTTCAGTTTAATTGCAAGTACACACTGCAAGTTCGTTGTCTCTATTTGTTGAATATTCATACAGTAAAGTTACATATTATTTCTTTATTTTTCCATCTTTACTGTAAAGCTCATCCTTTTTCCTTTCTCAAGTAAAAAAAAAAAACCCTCTAGATTCATGAAACAATTGAAAACTAGAAGATAAAATAAAATTTGCTTTTGGAAAATATTTTCCAATTAATAAAGTACCCAAACTCCTTGTTTTATTTAAAATTATTAGTCAGTAGAATAAGCACTTGCCTGGCAAGCACAGAATCCTGAGTTCAATCCCCAGCACAGCAAAAAAAAAAAAAAAAAAAAAAGACAAAGAAAATCAGTACAGAAGTGAAAGGTGAAAAATGTAATGATCACACCTTTTGGAGTTGACCACTGTTAACAGTATAGGAAGCTGAGGCAGGACAGTTGATTGAGCCCAGGAGTTTGAAGCCAGACCTCTAATTTCAGATTGAAATTTTTTATTTGTAATGTGTTTGGTTATTTCAGGATCTCGCTATGCAACTTGGACTCGTGATGATCCTCCTATCTCAGCCTCTCTGGTGCTGGGGCTACAAGCGTGCACCACCAGGCCCACACTTTGGCCAGCTCAGCGCAGTCTGGGGGCAGTGCTGGTGCAGCATGTGGGGCTGGGGATCAAGCCATGGTCCCTGCAGCTGCCTAAACTTGCCTAAGCAGGCACTTTAGTACACTGAGCTATCTCGCCAGCCCCCTCATTTCAAAATAATATTGATGCATATAGACACTGCCTGTACTTATGAGCATACACAAGTATGGGGGGGAAATTCCCTCCTTGTCTCTCCTGATCATTACCAGATAAAATTAGTAAAATTTTATCTATAAAATTAGTAAAATTTTATCTATAAAATTAGGACCTATTTAAAGAGTTTGAGTCTTTCCTGTTCTTAAATTGAGGGACTTCTGTCTTCCCTGTGTTTCCTGTGTATCTGATGGGTGTTGTGCGTCAGGCATGCAGAATAGAGGTCAGTTGAGATACATAAACCTCACCTTATGCCTCTGTTTCTCAATTTGCTTATCTTTTGTTCCTTGAGTTTTAAAGTGTAGTTCCTTTAAACTACTCCTTCAGTCAATTTCCACCACCTACAGAAATAACCAAGTGCTTCTCTACGTTTTCTGAAAACTTCATGGGTTTAGTTTTAAGTTCCATTGGCCTCATGAGCAAATCTGTTTCACCGCATCACTGCAGAAGGCAGAACTGAATCCTATTTTCATTGTTCACAAGAACTCTCTTTCACAAGCCCCCCTGAAGGCACAACTGTCTTTGAGGGACCTGAATTTGCCTCCCTGCTCCCACCTCATGACTTCTCTCTTCCAGAAGTCCTGGTCACTCTGGTCATAAATATCTGCAGTGATTTCTTTTGAGTCTTTACAGCAGTTGAAGGATTGTGTCACCTGGGACCCAAAATTCTACCATCCCATTGCTTCTCTCTTCTCTCCTCCTTCCTTCTTAATCCCAAATTCTTCCTGCAGTTATTCAGGAAATAACCTATTTCTTATAAGCCAGTATTCTCCAGACGTTGTCTTTGAACTGAGGTGTGTTCACAGTGCAAACTCTTAGGCCCTCCCTCACACCTGCTGAGTCAGACTCTCTGGACTGTGGCCAGCAATCTGTGTTCTAACAAGTTCTGCGAGGATCTGATGCATGCTAAAGTTTTAAAACATCTGCACTAACAATCAAGCTTAAATTCTCCTTCGTGTCCAGCTGTGAAGTAAATTTACAAATACATGAAGGAGCTCTTCCCTCAAAGAGGCAACTTGGCAGCAGCTACCAAGAGAATACAATCCTCTCACTATGTTCCATGTCCCTATGACACAGAGGCTTCTTGCTCCTCTAGCCATTTCCCTGTACTCAGACACATTCTGTTCCTTGTTAGGGAACACAGAGAAGAAGCCAGGGCCTACACCCTCTCTCATCACAACCTGACCTGCAGAGTGGCTACACTGTCCTCAGTACCCTGAGGTGGAGGTTGTGGCGGGGTCCAGCCAGTGGGTACCTGACAGGCAGGGGAGTCCTGATGGGATAATTAAGTCTGCACACCTAAGAGGATGCAGGTGAGGATGCCAGTAACTAGCAGATACCAGACACTGAGATGGAAGGCCAAAATTTTAATATGAATGAAAGGCATTTCCATTACTCCAACAAGTAGTAACTGAAAGGTACTGTGTGTTCTGAGGAGATGCTGGAATGTCACTATCCCAAATCCAACTCCTGGGGCCAGGGAGATGGTTCAGTGCAATAAGCACTTCCCTGGCAAGTGCAGGGGCCTGAGTTCAATCCCCAGTACTAGAAAACAAAAAAAAAAAAAAAAAAATCCAACTCCTGCCTTGCCCTGCCCTGAGGCTCACAAACCAGTGGAGTAAATCTTCCTAGAAGCCCCTCTGAAAGCGCAGCTGTCTTTGTGAGACCTGAATTTGCTTCCCTGCTCCCACCCTTGACTTCTCTCTTCCTGAAGTCCTGATCACTTTGGTCACAGATTCTCCTCTTTGGCATGCTCAATCCCTTGTTTCTCTGATTTTCCTTCCTCTGACCTAGTCTGCCTCAATTTCACTCCCTCCTAAACTCTCCTTCAATCATGACCTTCTAAACTTCTATTTCCAGGGAGGCACCCAGCCCCAATCCACCTTTTCAGGAAGCTGGCTTTGCCCAGAGGAACTGCATTGCCTGCTGTCCTTTCCCAAAGTGCTGCTTTCTCCCACATCCAGGTGCCTGAATTACCTAGTCTCAACCTGTGGTCACAGGGAGGCCAAGCTTTGTGCTTGCTCCTTTGTTCCTACCACCAGCAAAATCTCAGCCTCCAAACTTTCCCCAGTGAAGTGTTGTGACCTCAGATGGTGACTTCTATGTGTTTTGGTGGTTGCAAGCTAGAGAGCTGGCCCTGACACTGTGCAGGTCTTTGCTGGGCACAGCCAGAGAGTGCTCCTGGGGAATGCACAGAAGTGAGGCCTTGCAAGGCCTTGGGTTTGGACCCTAGCAAAACACACACACACACACACACATACACACACACACACATACACACACACACGCATGCATGCACACACACAGAGACACAGAGACAGAGAGAGACAGAGGGAGAGGGAGAAAGAAAAGGAAAGGGAAAGGAGAGATCTCTTTCTCCAAACCTTTATCGCTTAGACCCCCAAGTCCCCAAATCACACTAGGGGTCTCATCATCCTCTACTTACACACCCCTGGGTCTCTAATTCCTTCATATCTCTCTGTCTTCCATACACTCAGGCAACCAGGTTTTGTTCACTTGCAGCCAAAAAGTTAAAACCATTTATGCATAGTAAGAATATGAGCTGAATCTTTTTTTTTTGGTGGAACCAGGGATTGAACTCAGACCCATGAGCTTGCCAGAGAGGCACTTATTCCACTGAGCCATCTCCCTGGCTCAATGCATAGTAAGAATATGAATGAAGGCAGAGATTATGCCCAAGAACCCGCCTGCCCCTGCCTCCCACAAGCATGACTACAAATGTGCTCAGCAGCGACTAGCCTGGAATCCGCCTTCTGTCTGCTCCCCCTTCATATTGGTGCCCCCAGCATACTCTCCTTTTGGCCACTTTACTACCTGACCTTAGACCTTGAGGTACTGCCCCACATGCTAGGAAGCCTCGGGTTCACACTGCAGCCCAGGCTCACTGTCCTGCTCCTCCTAACCTGCTGATTCCACATCACCCCAGAGGTGTCTGCGGGAGCCTGAGCATTAGTGGGTGTTAACCTAGTCTTTCCCCATGCAATAGCGCTTCGCTTATGTCCCCCGTCTCGTGAATAGTAACCCCTCAAGTGGCCAAGAATTAGGGTCGCTGACTTGTGTTTTCCCTACCTTACAATAAGTACATTACAAAGCTCAGAATCAGCTCCCAATCTCTAGGCCCAGGTCAGTAGGATTCCCACATGGATTTCCTTCCTAACCAGCTTCTCCGCCCAGTTTTACCATTCTCCAAAGCAGTGCTTTCTCATGGCAGCGCGCAGATGACAATTTCTGTGCCCTGCACTGGGATAATCTGGTATAACGCACGGAGCTGCTGCAAGGTGAATGAAGTGTGCTACATCTGCCTGCCTCAGCGCCACACCAGCAGTCCACAGAGCAGACCCTTCCCTTTTTTTTTTTTTCTTTTTTTGCCAAACCATGGATTGAACTCAGGCCCTTGCCAGGGAAGCACTTATTGAGCCATCTCCCCGGCCCCCCTTCCCTTTTTTCTTTCCCTTTCTCCTCCTCCTCTCCCTCCCCTTTCCCTTCCCCTCATTTCCTAGGGATCAATGCTGCACCTTGAGCATTCTAGGCAAGTGCTATAGCTCCCAGCTGCACTCTCAGCCTGGGGGGTTTTCCTAAGGCTTGGAGGGGCTAAGGCATGGAACTTGCCAGGTTCCTGTCTAGCTCAGGCTCATTCTGTGGCCCCCTACCAGTCTGCGCCCCCAGGCCGCTGTGTCCTCTCCAGTCCCCACTCTCTCTTGCCTTTCCCCAGAGTGTTGTTCCGCATGTTCCAAACACAAGGAGATGACTTGCCGCTGTCACCTCGGCGAGCCCTTCCCCTCTCCTATGGCGCCCGGTCACCATCCCGAGTCTGATTTCACCACCGGCTTAACCTGTGAGTTCACCTCGTCTGTGCCTGAACCATGCCCGGCATACTGAGTACATGAATGTATATTCTGAAGAATGAATGAAAAGCCAGGTTTTTTTTTTTTTTTTGATAGGGCACTCACTCAGGGAGGGCAAATTGGGTCTCTGTTCTGCAACCAGCCTGCTGAGCCACGCTGAGTGTGTCTTTCTGAACCTCTGCTCTCTGCTTTTCCTTCTCTCGATCCCAGAAGTTCTGCAACATCATGCAATTCTTTTTTAAAATAGAGTTCTTTATCTTTACATATAAGTGTAACAATTGCTGAACATATTTGCATGGACAGAAATAAGAAGCTAAGTATTATTTATTTATTATTTATGTAGCTCTGTAATCAAAACCATGGCCTTGGGCATGCAAGGCAAGCACTCTAGCACTGAACTACATCCCCAGCCCCATATAATACTTTTTAAATATTCAACATTTGGAGAAGGGAGCAAATATTGAATTCCTCCCCTCTCCCGAATTTCTCGCAAGAGGGTGAAGCATGTCACTGAGCAGAAAGGAGACTTTCTGAGTCCTGAGCCTCCATCCCACTCAATTCCACAAAAGAACAGATAGACTGTTTTGAGGCCTGAGAGAGGGAGGTGGAGAGGTTAGTTAGCACAGGCCTGGGTGGGGTGGGGCTGTTAGCCACTTCTTTCAAGTTTGTATGGACCTTTCCATACATAGTCATCAAGCAAAAAGCTTCAGTCATCTCGAGGAAAGTGGGCTCCATTGTCAAATGTTACACTTTATATTTTACAGTAACTCTAAATGAAAACGATGCTAATAAATGGCCTCATGAAGAATATTAATCTTCCCATAGAAAATAATCGTAGAAGCGTAGTTCTTTCATCCTGATGTTCAGTTTAAGACTCACGCCAAGCCTCAGGCCGAAGTGATTGGTCATAGTAAGGTTCTTGCTAAGTAGAAATTTTACAGTTCAAAGAACTTGCTAAAAGCTTTGAACCCAACAACATTAACCATCAAATGTTGAATCACTGAGCTGTTATATCCATTTTTTTTTTTTTTTTTTTTGTGGAACCTGGGATTGAACTCAGACCCTTGCGCTTGCCAGGGAAGTGCTACTCCACTGAGCTATCTCCCTGGCCCCTGTTATGTCCATTTTTGCAGGCAAAATGAAGTTTGTGCCATAGAACTTCTTCATTTATAATTTTTTTTTTTTTTTTGGCGTTATCAGGGATTGAACTCAGGATCTTGCACTTGCCAGGCAAGCACATATTCTACTGAGCTGTCTCCCCAGGCCTATAACTTATTAAGTTTTAAGTGTACACACACATACATACATACGTACATACATACATACATATACTTAGTCCCTGTTGTATATAAAACCTAAATCTATGGTAACAGTTATTTTTGTTTCTTTAACTTTTTTTTTTTTTTTGTCTTTTTGAGACAGGGTTTCACTATGCAGTTCAGGTTGGCCTGAAGCTCACTTTGTAGCTCAGGTTGGTCTCGAACTCACAACAATCCTCCTGCCTCAGCCTCCCCAGTGCTGGGATTACAGGCCTGCGCCACCACGCCCGGCTTCTTTTACTTTTTAAATCTGTGTGTGTGTGTGTGTGTGTGTGTGTGTGTGTGTGTGTCTGTGTCTGTGTGGTACTAGAATCCAGGGTATCACACATACTAGGTAAGCACTCTACCACTGAGTTACATCTCCAGGCCTTTTAAAAAATCTCACTAAGTTGTCCAGGATGGCCTTGATCTTGCAGATCTCCTGCCTCAGTTTTCTAAATATCTGGGATTCTAGGCATGTGCCACAATAGCCAGCCCCAGCCCTATGTCTCTTAATGTTGTAGTTTACCTTCACTCACATTTGTTCCCTTCTAATATAACCAGTTCAGGAGCAGGCAGGTGTCGATTTCATGGGCCTGGGAAATCTAGAAACATATCAGTTATTTGGGGTGTGAGGTAAAAGGGAGGGTGATAAGAAACAAATTTAAAAAAAAATGAAGTAGATGAGAGGAGTGAAAGTTAAAATGAGTTTCTCCCTGGGCAGCATCGTTTTCCAGTGTGTGCCCTTCAAGGTAGAAGGACTACTCTTCCAGCTTTGCAGGGAGAGGTGCCAGGGATTTCTCAGGAGCTTAAGTTCTACAAGTCCTGTCTGCAGAAGGAGGGTCCAGTGCTCTATTTTCCTGCCCTCCATGTTTTAAAAGTTCAAAAGAAATAGCCAACCAAGAGGAAACAGAGAGTCATTGATCCACAAGGAGTGACTGCCAGAACTGGCCATGACACCAGCTCCAAACTGGGGTGTAACCTGGCCAAGACTCTCGGGTCCACGGATCCTGAGATGGCCTGCGTGAGGCCCTTTGTTGGCCATGCCTAGCACTGAGGGAGGAAGTATCCTGGGTAGCGGCAAGTGGTCTGAGCTTTTGCACTGTCTATTGGTAGTTTGCTGTGTGATTACAGTAGAGACTGACTTACCACAAGTCACTCTCTGGTTGCCTAACTGTCCACATTAAAGTCATAGACCTTTTTGCTCTGATTAAGGGTGGTTCGTGGGTA
>PVKA01049231.1:0-13364 GCA_004027165.1 Ctenomys sociabilis | reverse complement strand
CCGTGCACACTCCTGACCCTGTGCACACTCCTGCCCCCGTGCACACTCCTGACCCCGTGCACACTCCTGCCCCCTGTGCACATCCCATGAGCGAGCACTCTTCTGTCCACACTGTCAGCAAACACACTTGGAAGCAAGCACATTTCCACACAGGCAAAGCATTACTGGGGCTGGGGAAAGAGGTTTCAGTCCCCAGATGCCCCTGAGCCTCCCGGATGCTCTTAGCCCAGGTGCATTAAGGAGGGCAGACAGAGCCACTCATCTGCATATGGAGTCCCTGAGCAGGGAGTCTTCACCCTGCCCTTGGGTACCTCTCCTAGTGTAGGCCTAGCATCTCTGGTCTCCCTCTTCATAGGTGTGTTCAGATCTTGTCTTCTGTGAGTTGGGTTTGAGGTTGGCACCTGACTCAGTGTCAGGACACTGCAGGGATGACACCCCAAGGAGACCCTGATCTGTGCTAACCGGAGGCACACATCCTGGAGTGCAGCTGTCTGCAGACACTCTGCCTCCGCACGCTGGCCAGCTCCGCCCCGCTCTCCTCCTGCAGCTCTGTGCCCTGCAAGGCTGTCTTCCTGCCCCAAAGAACGCCCTTCAGTGCTTCCTGAAGTGGGAGCCTGCTGCCACGGAGCCCCCTTGGCTTTATCTGTCTGTCTGTCTGTCTGTCTGTCTGTCTGTCTGTCTGTCTGCCTGCCTGCCTGCCTGCCTGTCTTTCATTCATATGTTTGGTGCAGGGTCTCACTATCAAGCTCGGACTTGTGACCCTCCTGTCTTGAGCCTCCCAGGGCTGGGTTTACAGGTGCACACCACACCTGGTCTCGGTGGCACTCGCTGTGCCCCAAGGGTGGGGCCGGTGTTGTGTGTAGTATCGGGAGTCGAGCCCAGTCCGGAGCTCACCTCGGCTTCATCTGCTGAGCTATCCTGCTGGCCCTTTGGCTTTGTGTTTCTGAACACGTCATTAGTTTTGTGTTCAGTTCTCCCTGGGCGGGCAGGACACCTCCGACGCTGTGTGTCCCAGCTGCTCTGTTGCCCTCCGGTGACCAGGACGCATTGGAGGTGACCCATCCCTTCCCGTTCTGCTCTCAGCTTCCTGCCCTGCCACGCTGCTCACCATAGCTCTTGCTGATGTTTTATCTTCAAGTTTCCACTCTGCCCACTATGATTTTCAGGCTATTTTTAGACCAAATACTATATTTTTGGTTCTAGAAAGTCTGACTTCTTACATGGATTTCAGTTCTCCACCTAAATTCTTCATCTTCCATTTTATATATTCCTCCCAACTGACATTTTGAACATAGCTAGAAACTTTATCTGCTAACTCTGATATCTGAATCACTGGTAAATCTGATTTTCTTGTCTGGGTAAAAAATTTAGAGAGGAAAATTAAACCACGCCTTCCTGCAGCATTTCGGGGAGCCTCCCGCCAGGCGCGCTGGCTGTGAAGGTCTCTTCCAGCTCCTCCCTAGAGCCTTGACATAGCTCGCGAGGCAGCAGCTCTGCAGCCAGCAGGACTCGGGGGCCACAGACGCCACCGGGCCGAGGGGAGCGAGCTGCTGAGGCCTTGCGGGGCGGTGGGAGTGGGGCTGCTGCCACCCCATCGCGGTGCTTGCTGTGCGAATCTTCAGGGCAGAAGTCACTGACTCCATTCAGTTAACCCTTGCAGGAAAGATGTCAAAATGTTTTGTCACAGCAGCAGAGGACACGGTTGATTCACAGAGCCGGAGATGCGTAATATTAAATGGATGACAGATGACAACGAGAGAGCATACTTCTGTGTTGTGTTTTCATTCAGAATCAGCTGAATAACAAAAAGTGATAGCCCAGCTGCTCCGTGCGAGCATGTATGGGATAGTGCACTCCACCCACCTGCTAGGAGGGAACCTGGATGAAGGGGCCCAGCCCACCATAGCCAGTCCCCAGGGGCCACTGGAGCACAGGCAGAGCTCAGCCTGTCCCTGCCCCCTGCTGGAGCTAGCTGCCCCCTCCCTGGCTCCTCCCCAGGCTGCTTTTCTTGGGTGGCCCTGAGGACGCTGATTGCAGGAGCAGCCAGCCTGGATCTCTGACATCCAGGGCTGGAGCGCCAGGCCCTCGCAGGACCGACACCTCGCTCTCTCCACCCACGCGTGCATGGCTTTGCAGCTACGGCTCTGCATGTGGATGGGGACATTGATTTGCTCTGGCACAGCTCCCCACACGGGGTGGGCAGTGCCCGCATTGCCGCCACACGATCACCCGTATTTCAGCTCCAAACCTTTCCTGCAGGAGCTGCATTGGCAGGACAGCAGGGGCTTCATCCGCAGGGGAACACGTTTCCTGTCTTACAGCAGTGAACAGAGGCTAAGAAATGGATCCTTCACTGGAATTTGCAGGTTTGTTACGTGTCCCTGGCCATGTGGGGTCATCTGAAAGCCACTGTCTCCTCGTCTCTGAGGCCCCCAAGTGCTAGGTGCCTGAGCAGCCCTCTTGTGGGTGCCCCCAGGCCTGGGCTGCACAGGGCTTGAGGGAGGGAAATCAACTTTGAACACAAAGCTGCTCCATGCAGTGCACGCGGGCAGATGCACGGTGTGAGGCTGCCATGGTGTGACAGACACGGGTCACTGTCTGCTGTCCATCTGTCCATCTGCCTTCCACCCCAGCGTTTTTCCAGCAGATGCTGCTGTGTTGCCAACAGCCTCTCATCTGCTGTGGCCCGGGGCGAATGGCAGGTGTCAATAAACCTGTCACACAGTTTGCATGCTCCTCCTCAGCCTGACAGGGAGGCGAGTGCCAGAGCTTCACATGCATCGAGCGCTCCCTAAAACTGCAGCGAAGAGATTCATTACGAACAACAGGCATCAGCACACAATCCAGGGAAGTAAACTGCTGAGGCTGACCCCATTAAAAGTGGCAAAGCCACTGAGGGAAGTGTCTTTGGGCTGCTGTTGCGTATGGGAGAAGAAACCACTGCACTTGTGTCTCTGCAGGTGTCCAGGCTTGTGCAGGTGATGCCACGAGGAGCCACTCAGCGGGACGAAGGCTTGAAACCATCCTCGGTGGGGGAGGGCCCTTGGGATTTCCTCTTGGCCACCAGTGCTGAGGGGGCCCCGTGGCCTTGGTGTCAGTAGGGTGGGAGGAGCCCCATCCCAACTGTGTGCTGGGTCAAGCCCCTGAGCCAGGCAGAACTGGGGGCCTCGAGGCTGCATCCGAGCAGTGCTGCAGACGGGAGCAAGGGCTGGCTGAGGGCTTTAGAGCCCCACAATGCAGGGGAGGTGGGAGCTCAGCGTGGCCACACGGAGCCTCCTCAGCTCTCCTCTGCGGGTCACACGGAGCCCAGCTCGGGAAGGGGTTGGGTGCGGCTCGCAGGCCGAGGGAGTGACTCCGAGCTTGCTAACAAGGCCCTGATCTGGCGGGGGGGGGGGGCTGCCCCAACCCCGGCACCCAGCCATCCCAGCTGCTCTGGACCCTGGGTGGCCCCAGGAGCTGGGTGCCATGGGTGTGCCCCTATTGTCACATTGGCTCTGGGAGACCACACCTTCCTCAGTGCCTGCCACACAGATCAGCTCAGGGAGTTGTCCCCACCCCCTACCAACTCATGACATCACCTGTGCCAGGGGCTGTGTCTGGACACAGGGACACCAGACATGGACAGCCACTGCCCTGCCCGGGGGCGGCCATGGATGGCAGACAGCATGGGACCCCATCAGGCCTCCTGGTTCACTGGGGGCGCAGTCTCCCCCAAACATCAGCGCAGAGCCCAGCTCCAGAAGTGGGTGGGTGCAGTTCTCGGGCCATTTGTGCAGGAGCCTCTCTCCTGGGAGGTCTGCAGGTGCTGGGCTGGCTACTGCTCAGGGAGCACGACGACAGCGGGCAGCTGCCACTGTCCGAGGGACCAAGTTCAAGTATTGTCTGCTTATCAAAGCACTTTTCAGGCAGCAGAAGGGCTGCAAAAGTTCTCTCTGAAGCATTCCCTCCTGGCGCAGAAGCGGCTATTTTTACACCTGGAAATGCTGATGCTATGAGCTCCCACCTGCAGGGCTGGGACTGAGAAAGCATTTTCCCACCTGTTTGGGAATCGGGGTCACCCAACACCTGCTGAGTGGAAGGAGAACTTGCACCTGGGGTCCTGATAGCCGGCTGGGGCAGGAAAGCAGCCCAAGGCTAGCCTCGGCCGACGTCAGTGCAGAGGAGGAAGATGAGCAGTGTCCAGGCTGCAGGCGTAAGTAGAAGACCAGTGAGGGGCAGGCGGGTCCCTGCTGCCTGCGGACCACATGGGATGGCCAAGGCCACAGGTCACTACCTGCCGTAGGGGGCCCAGGCAGGAGACTCAGCTCACCTTGTGGACCTGACCTGCCTGCTGCTGGCTCTCTGGTAGCAGTGTGAGGGAGTGGCTCATCGCCCCGCCATCTGAGCCGGATGATGGCCTGTGCTGTGCTCCACCCCAAAACTCCATGTGTCTAAGACAGAGGCTGCCGGGCATCGCCAGAGCTGCTGGCAGGGCTGCCCATTGCTGGGGACACACCACTGAGTGAAGGGGCGTGTGTGGGAAGTGACTGACGAATGACTGGGTCATCTTCTACTGGACACAGTGACGATCCCACATAGCTTGTCCAAACACCAGTGGTGACAGACACTGCCCCTGGGTTTCATGGGCCAGCGCTGAAACACTGCTGCGCCGTCCTGGGGCCCTGCACGGGCCCGGGTCCTGGTGGCTACTAGGCCAGGCACAATACAGGGCCACCATCCCCACAGGCCAGCTGTCCTATCTGACTCTTGCTAGAACCAAGCAATCTTTGGGAAGCACACATCTGCTCTTGGCCAGGGAGAGAGAAGAGTGTGCTGTGTGTCCTCCATGTGTCCAGAGGTTTCACCCTCTCTCTTCTTCACTGGGGAAACCGAGGCTCCTTCCATGTTCATGAGAATAGTGTTGGGATAGAAACCCGGACGTGAGGACTTCCTGTGGCCAACAGCAAAACCGAGGCTGTTTTCCCCACTGTGCTCTGTTCTAGGCTAGCGAGTGAGGGTCATAGCGCTAGCAGGACATTTCTTCCTATGAATGCCCTGGCACCGGGGGACAAGTGGTGGACACGGAGGTGAGAGCACAGAGGGAACAGGACTTGGGCAGCAGGGGCCAGGGAGACCGCCAGAGCCGACTGTGGTCCTGAGAGTGCTCCAAGGGCAGGAAGCACACAGGGACAGCACAAGGCAGACTGGAGTTCAGACATTGCCCGGGGCCCCTGGGGGCTGCACCAGGTGGGCTGAGCCCCCGCCCCACGGTCAAGCTGCGGGCGGGGTGTGGTATGCAGGAGAGCTGGGGCTCTCAGTCCCTGCCCTGTCCCCTCCACGCGTCCCTGCTACAGCACGCAGCCATGGCACAATGACCTCAAGACGGTGATGGAATGAAGTAAAAGCTGGGGGTGTGGAGGCCCCGAAGCGGGCAGTCGCCCACTTGCAGGTCGTGGCTGCTGGGTCCGCCGGCAGCCCCAGACACCTCATGCCCGGCCTCCCTGGGCACAGGATCACGGGACTGGACAGCTTCCCAGTCTGGAGAGACCACAGTAGGGAAGGAAGCTCGCAGATCCAGGATCAGAAATGGGCACTTAACTGGAATGGAAACAATTGCAACCAATTGTGACACTTTAAAAGCTGACAGGTATCACAGAAGCCAGAAGAATATCGTCCATCATGGATAATTACCACCTGTCACACTTCTCTATGCAGTTTTTGCCTGCATAATTTCTGATGGTCTCTTCATATCCTTCCGTAACATTATTTTCTATAAAGAAAACATAGAGATAATTCCATCTCCTCCAACATGACTGAACCAACTGCTTAAAAAATCGTTGCAAGTTTAGAGAAGTTCATTTTAACTTAGCAACTTGTGATTGGGAACATGGGAAATGTTAAGATTTTTTTGTCAGATTCAGAAAAATCTCTCATATTTCTCTCACACATGAGCTGTGAAATGTCAGTGTTTCATAATTTCCAGGGAAGGGAGTACTCTGAATGTGTGGCATTCTGAACCCACCTCACCTCGCTGAATAGTTTTTGGGCTGGCCAAGAATGACACGTTTCTCATGAACACTCTTCCTTGTTAGAAGGGACCTGTAGAAGCTGGAGACCCCAGAGTTGGAGCTTCCTCATCTCTGTGTAAAGTGACTTCTGGGCCATGTGTGCTGAGTGCCCGGGTACAAGGAGGTCACTGGCGACGCTGCCCCGTGGGGCCCGGGCGGGAGTAGCCAGTTGCCAGCCCCTCCACGGTGAGTGAACAGTTTGGGTAGTACTGTTGCCTGTCTTTGTTACCTGGTCTTTCTCATGTCACAGTGTACTTCTAAATGTCCCTCCAAAGCCTGAGCACTGACAGGGGGCTTTGAGAAGGCCACCGGGTCATGGGGCTGAGCTAGCATAGACATGGCTTGGTATGGGGGCAGCTCAGGGACTCCAAGCTCAGGCAGAGGGTGACTCAGTGGGGTAGCTCAAGGAGCGCTCTGGTCCCTAGCTGGGGTGGTCATAGGGACAGCACGCACGGGGTGGCTGGACTATAGGACAATGACAGCAAAGAGCAAGGACCACAGCCAGTCCTGCCAGGAGCCAGGCTGCAGAACCCGGGGCAGAGCAGGGCACAACGCTCGCTCCTCTGTGTGCTCAGTAGGGTGCTGGTGGGACAGGCGTGGGGCCCCAGACAGGCAGCCTTGTCAGAGGAGGGACCAGATCTAGGGGCTCAGAGGCGCAGACAGGCAGAGTATGCAAGGAGAAGTGCAGGAACTCTGTGTGTCTGAGAAGCCCTGGATCTGCCTGGTGAGGCAGGCTAGAGACACCATGAGGACCCAGGACCCCACCTTCCTGTTTGGCAAGTGGTGGCTGGCCTGTGTGTGCTGCTGGGAAGTGGGAGAAGCCCGTCTGAAAGTAAGGGCACACTCAGGAGCATGGCCCTCCCGCCTCAAGCTGTTCCCTGGCTCCCTGGTCCTGAGAGGCCCCGCCCAGGCCTCCTGCAAGGTCACATCTTCAGGGTCCAGGAAGCAGAGCTGGCCCAGTTTGGAACAGTTTGGTGCCTCTCACTGACAGAGGCCCTGCCAGTTCCACAGGGGCCCTCAGAGCCAAGTGTCAGGTTGCACAGCCATGTGCAGGGTTGGCTGTGTCCACCCAGGTGGGCCTTGACCTTGCTCCACTCCAGAGAGATGCTGAAGGCTTTGGAGCAGGCCCGCAAGGCATCCATTGAGAGTACTCAGTGTCTCCAATTTTAGAACACAGGTTGTCATGGCAACAGATGTGTTTTTGTTGCTGTTAAATATAGCAGCTGTTTCCTTTTTCCTGCCCTATGGACGGGAGTGTGGTTTTTTTGCCTGGAGAGCTCCCAGGACTCGATGTGTGAATCACGCATGATGAGGAGGCCTTTGGAAGCTGGCCTGCGGTGCAGCAGTTCCAAGGGCTGGAGCCCAGGAGGGCGACTCCAGCCCCTCACAGGGCTTCGACCTGGGCTGGCCTTCGCCCAGGTATTCTGCTCTCGGGTGTACGGGGTGGGTGAGCACGGCTGTCTGCATGTCAGTGCCTGTTTCCCTGCCCGAGTGCAGGCTGCATGCCACCAGCTCCTGCTGGCATTTCACAAATGACAGCACTGTCTCCACCATGCCGGAAGGCACAGCCGTGGCCGTGGCCAGGAGGACACATCTTCCTCACCTTGTGTTTCCCTGCAGGAGGAACCAATGGCCGTGCTCGCGCCTGCCCTGGGGGGAACTGCTGCTGAGTGAGCTGCGCTTGGCCTGCTCTCTTCAGGATGGGCAGGATGCAGCCATCTCAGTCCCTCTGAAATAGACTACAAAGGTGGCCCTGCCCATGGCGGCCCATAGTGACCATGTGGACGGCACAGGGCACAGGCTAGAAAGAGGAGCACTACGAGCCCAGCCCAAGCATGCCAAGGTCCCACGTCCTCACAGGGCTCCCTGGGGCACGCAAGGGGACATGTTGCTGGTAGGAACAGGGACTCGGGGCTACTCGCCTTGCTGTCCTGGTGGACACCGACCTTGTGGAAAATGCCTTCCACTTACTTCCTCTGGGACATGCGTCACCATGAGTATGCGTGAGAAGCCCTGTTTCACTTCTTTTTCTCGTTCCACATCACTTCTTTGTAAGAAACAATCATAATTCAACCTTTAAAAGGACTGAAGCAAGGTGTCAGGACTACAAGCTTACCCAGAGACACATGGAAGGAGCAGAAGCAGAGGAGGGGAAGAGTGTGGCACGTGGCCTGCAGCTGGCTGAGGGGCAGCGTGACCACCCGTCATGGGCCACGCCCTGCTCACGGCACTGACACCCTGTGTGGGAAGTGCCTGTCCACCCAGGAGGGCGCATGGCTCCAGTGAGCAGCAGAGAGCTGACATGTTTGGAAAAGCGTGATGCCCTGTCCAGTAAGAAGGGCCACGGGCCCAGCTCTTTGGATGCTTAAGGTTAATCCCCACCTTGATGACTGCAGAGCCAGTCTACAAAATTCTCTTCTGGAAGAAAAGCGAGTCACCCCCCTGCTCCTATGGAGAGCACTCTTGACGCACTTTGCCCAAGTCTCCACTGAATGGCAAATCTCTGGTGTTCGTTTCTGCCATAGTAATTGTCACAGGAGACTTCTGGGAAGATGGTGGGGTGGTGAACAGCAGAGGAACAGCCTGTCCAAGGCTGTGCAGATACTGACGGACAGCAACACGAGGGAGAGAGGCAGGAAAGCGGTCCCCGGAACTGATCTGAGGTGAGAACTGAAGCCGCAGGGAGAGCAAAGACAGAAACTTCAACAAAGAGGAGAGAGGCAGCAAAGGGAGCTTCTTCCCCAAGCTTGGATCCGCTGTGTGGGAGGGGCAGCCTGAACTTGCAGACACCTGGTGGTTGCTGGAGACCCCAGGGCCCTCTCTAGAGAAACGCAGCAGTACAGCGGAGCGGCAGACATAGCAGACTGCTATCCAGGCTCAGACACCCCCAGGAGCGGGACTGGCTGGGAGCCATCCTGAGAGGAGCCGACTGAGCTCAGAGCTCAGCAACTGCTAGCTCCACCTAGGAGCTCCGAAGGAACCGGGGACTGGCTGAGCGGGCAGCAGCCTCCCATCCCCAGCAGATTAAGCCCACAGGAGATGCAGGCATTGCTGTAGGTTGAATGGTCTGGGTCTACCCTCACAGCCAGAAACCAAGCTGAACGCCAGGGGAAATAAAGGCACACACTTGCTGGGAATACTCCCCGCCCTGCTGTAAAGCTACTTCCGGCTTCCTGGGGCAAGTCAGCACAGACCTGTGCTCTGTCTCGACACACTGCCACCAGGGACAGCAGAGACGCATCTTGAGTTGGATTTGTTTTCCGTTTCTCTCTGTCTAAATACAAAACATTTCCTTCTATTTCCTCTTGTCTTGTTTTCCTTCTTCATCACTCTTGTTTTGATGTGCACAGGAACGTGATTTCCAGCTGTGTCGCTGCTGCTCTCTTGTTTCCATTCCTCCTTCTCTGCTCCTGCACTTGCTTCACTGCTTTCCAGAGCCTGCGGCCTCCTCCTTCACCTTCCGGCCTTGCTGCTCCTAATCCTTCCCCTTTTTCTATTTCTTTATTCCTCCCCAACCCCTTAAAATTTTCCCCTGAGAGTAAAATTGTCATATGAGGGTTTATTTACTGTATGCATTTCTCTGGTTTGTTTTGTATTTTGTTACATACCCACAAATTCAGTTCATATGGTTAAAGGGGGAAAATTAATAGGTACCTCATTCTGTCATTTTCTAGGTTGTGTTTGACACTACTGTTACTGTTGACTGTACATACCACTGTGGCTAAGGAAACAGAACTGTGCTAACCTTTTGTCTTCCTGGTATACCAACACTGAGGCTGCTTAAGAATCCCAGGGAATACTATAGGCCAGGACCAAAGAAATGGGGGCGGGCCCAAGTGGGCGGCAGCCTCTTATCCCTAGTAAACTGAAGAGGTAGGATCTCGAGACAGACTCAAGACTCAGAAGCGAGCAACTCTGGAATGCACCGCTGAGAAGCAGTCATTTGTTAAGGGTTATAAATACCAGCAACAAAGCTACCCACCACGGGCAATTAATAAGAATGAACTCCCAGACATCCAGCTCACCAAAGGCAAACCCAGGGGCAATGAGGTAAAACAACCCCAAGTCCACCCAGCTGGCCCTCTAGGTTGTGTCAGTGGAAGCAGCAAGGTGAACGAAAGGCTCTAAAAATCAAATCAGAAATGTTTTCTATGACAACTAAAGAGGTGATGTCTTAATGGGAGACATGCTCAGTGCCTCCAGAGAAGCAGAGGCGCTTCGGAGACTGATGGAAGCCCTGGTGCCCAATATGGAAATGAACTGAATGCATAAAACAGACTCGGGCAGATATCCCGGAGATTTAAAAGTTCCACTGAAATCATGCGCAGAAGAATGAGCCATGTGAAGCAGAATCTCAGACGTGGAAGACAGGCTTAGAGTCAGTGAGTATGAAAAGAAAGACTTCTTCAAAAATCAAGAAAGCATGAAAGATCAATTCAACAATGGCCAGATGATGCAAAAAGCATTACATAAGATTGATTAGAGTCAATGAAAAAGCAGAAGCTAGCACAAATGACATTAAAATAAAATCCATTCACAGACAACATGGCAAAAAACTTCCTTAGAAAAGGAAAAATTAGGAGGTACATACAAGCGAGGTATATGGAACTCCAATTAGCCATGATCAAAAAATTCTATCACAAGGCATATCATAGTCAAGATTCCAGAAACTCAACACAAGAACAGTAAAAGCTGCTAGAGGAAAGAAACAAATCACCTCTAAAGGAAAGCCCTTCAAACTCACAGCAGACTCCTAAACGCAAACCTTCAGATCCAGAAAAGCTTGGAGTGAAATATTTTAAGCCCTATAAGTAAGAAAACTTGTCCCACAAAACTATCTTTCAAAACTGGGAGAATTAAGATACTTCCATGACAGAAAAACAACTGAGGAAGTTCATGAACACAAAACCAGCACTCCAAATTGCTCTGAAGGATGTTCTAAGAAAGGATAACAAGGACTGAAACTCCATGAACCCCAATAGAGGAAATCCACCAGGCAAAGTAATCAAGCAGAGAGGATAAAAGGCAGCCAACAGCAGGAAAATAACGTGCCACAGATAAGTCAATTCTTGTCAGTTATACGCATCAGTGGTCACGGCCTCAATTCACCAGCCAAAAGACAGAGGCTGGAAGAATGAAAAACAATATGCTGGACACAAGAAACACATTGAATTCAGAAAAAGACTCACAGACTGAAAGTCAAAGGATGGAAAACAATATGCAACAGGAACCTGGAAAAAAGCAGGGATAGCTGTTCTATTAGCAGACAAACTGGATCTCATCAAAAGACTGGTTTGGAGAGACAAAGAAGGTCACTAAATCTTTACAAAGGGAACAAGCCAAGAGGGACAGATAATAGATAGATAGACAGATAGATAGACAGACAGACAGACAGACAGACAGACAGACAGACAGACAGATAGATAGATAGATATGGAGAGAGAGAGAGAGATCAATACTTCACTGTCACAAGTGGATCAACTAGACAAATGATCATCAATGAGATATTAAAACTGATTCAAACTTTGGAACAAATGGACTTAGATGTCTCCTGAATGCCTCACCCCATAGCATCAGAATGCACATTCTTCACAACTGCACCCTGGACTTTCTCCAAAATAGACCAAATACTACCTTAGAGAACATGCTTAAGTGAATGCAAGGAATTTAAACTTTTTCATACATATTATAGACTATAGCACAATGAAATTGGAAAGCAATGACATAAGAAACCACAAGAACATCATAAACACACGGAAATTAAGTTAAATAACACCCTCTTAAAAAATCAGTGGGTCATAGGGGAAATCAAAAAAATTAGCTTCTACAATTAAATAGTAATGCCAGTGCAACACACTGAAACTCATGGGACACAATGGAAACAGTCCTAGAAGGGAGACCTATGGTGGGGAATGCCTCTGTCAGGAAAGTGACGAGCTCAAAACACAACTAGTGTTGAACCTAAGCTCCTAGAAAAAGTAGGGCAACTCAAG
The DNA here is from genome assembly GCA_004027165.1 of Ctenomys sociabilis. Taxonomy (NCBI): domain Eukaryota; kingdom Metazoa; phylum Chordata; class Mammalia; order Rodentia; family Ctenomyidae; genus Ctenomys; species Ctenomys sociabilis. The sequence goes on along the minus strand of PVKA01049231.1, from coordinate 1,324 downwards.
CCCAAAGCTTATATGAGACAGGCAATTACAAAGATCAGAGCACAAATTAGTGCAATGGAGACTGAGAAAACAGTACAAATATTTAATTAATCAAAGAGTTGGTTCTTTGAAAGATTAAATAAAATCTGCCACAAATTTAGTGGCTTACACAGTACACACTTGTTATCTCAGAGCTCATCTGTTGTAGTCTAGCACAAGTCTCCTCAGACTATGGTAAGGTGTAAGCAGGCCTGCTTCCCTCCAGAGGCCCTGAGGGACAGTCCCTTTCCTCAGCTTTTCAGTTGCATAGAGACAACTCCCGTTCCGTGGCTGGTGGCCCTGTCCGTCATCACAGCCAACAGTGCCGCATCTCTCTGAACCTTATTCCACTGCCACATCTCTCTCTTACCACAGACAAGGGAAGTTCTCCATGTGTGAATCATGGCAACCAGCTACATTCACCAAGACTTAGATCTGTAAGTATCTTTTATTTTTTAATTTATTTTATTTTTTTAATGTACTTACTACAGGGTCTACAGGGTCTCACTACACAGATCAGACTTGTAGCAATTCTCCTGTTTTTAGCCTCTTAAACTGGGATTACAAGTACATGCCACCACATCCAGTCTCAATCACCTTCTCAGAGCAGTACAGGGGTGGGGTCAGCCCAGTAACTGGGGATTGAACCCCCAGCTCCTGCATCTGCCTTAGCAGGTGCTTTAATCCACTGAGCTATCTGGCCAGCCCTCCTAAGTATCTTTTAGAAAACATCCTCGAGTGTAATCATAAATGTCAGCATGCCCTACATTTTTGTCCATTTATTTATCTAGTCATGTATATACTCCTCCATTCACATGTCCATTCATCAATCAGTTTATGCATGCATCCATCCCTCTATCCCATCCATCCATACCATCCATGCATCCATACATCTATCCATCCATCCCTCCATCCCATCCATCCAACCCATCTACCCACCCATCCATCCATGCCATACATCCACCCGTCCATGTATCCATCTATCCATCCATCCCTCCATCCCATCGATCTACCCATCCATCCATTCATCCCTCCACCCCATCCATCCATACCATCCATGCATCCATGCATCCATCCATCCATCCTATACATTCACCATCCACCCATCCATCCATCCCTCCATCCCATCCAACCCATCCATCCATCCCATCTATCCATCCATCCATCCATCCTATACATCCACCCATCCATGTATCCATCCATCTATCTATCGATCCATCCATCCCTCTATCCCATCAACCTATATATCCATCCACCCATCCATCCTATACATCCACCCATCCACCCATCCATGTATCCATCCATC